>CAJUYG010000656.1:121862-150846 GCA_910591675.1 Galerucella calmariensis | reverse complement strand
TTTAAACTTGTGTTTCAACAGTGAGTAAAATGAGTACACCCTTTATTGTATATTTCTCGATAATTATTGTTTGAACACTAATAGATACCAAATATAACAGAAAATGTCATTACCTTTTTGGGTGCAAAAATAAAACAAATTTATTCCAAATTGAACATATTTGACTAATTTTTTGTTTTTATTTTCAGGTAAGAGCTTTCCAACGATATTAGTAAGTACTTTGATCGTTTCTACCTGTGTATGTTGAGTATTTAAAAAGATTTATTACACTTATATCAGATCCCGTAATTACTGACCAGTTTCCTTTTTACCAGAAAAAATGAATATAGACTTAGTGGGCATAACGACTCTAGCGAACATGCAATACATGTTTAAATGTGTTTTATACCGATAATCATAGTATAGCAGTAGAAAAAGTAAGTAGGTTTCTCCAAGAAAAATTTATTTATTGAATTGGTCACAGCAAGTGTGAAATTAACAGCTTACAAGGAGGTCTGATTATGAGACTCGTAAAAATATAAGTGCGGTTTTTTTTACACTTAATGAGTGTATGAAGTGCCCTTGGCTAGTAACGTGATTGTTTTTACCTATAAACTAGAACGTAATAAATATAGTTTATGGAACATAATAAAGAGAATGTATTTTTTTACTAAAAGTTTTTTGCTGGTTTGAGTTTACTTAACGTTATATTTGGCCACTATCCAAACTTCATTGGAATATTTAAATATCTACCGGACGGCGAGTAGCCAGTCCTTTTTTCTTACCAACATGTGATTCAATTTTCCTGATTTCATAACTTCACTTGAATCGCGTTTGAACCTTTTCATTTGCTTTAAAGGTATGGATTGTACTCCACAAAGGTATTTGTAATATTAGAACTGTACTCAAATTAAGTATTCCAAGAATGTGTCCTTCTTTTTTTTGAGTTGGATAAAAATTTTAGCAATTTCATTGAAAAAAAAGGTTGCAAATTAAAAGACCAAGCAGATTTCAATGACATTCGAGAACAGAAGGATGTCCTTTGTAAAACGATATTGAACAGATCACGTGAAAAAATCCAACAGGAAAACAGGACATTTCCACTTTTAAACAATAAATCCTCGATTCAAAGGAATGTCAGTCAAACGGTTACAGAGAAATGCGAGTACAAAGGCGTACTCAATTTTTTTTTTGCTTTTTTCACAAGTTTTAATTTGAAAGTAATAGGAATGAAAATTCTTTTCAATTATCGAGAAAATAAATTGAAACATAATCAAGCAAAACACCAACATGAAATTTTTTTGTATTTAAAAAAAATGAGTATAATTTCATCTCTATCATGATCTGTAAACTTTCAAGTTGGAGTGATAATTCTGTTAGAAATATGCCAGTGTGAAACATAAATTAAATCTCATCTGCAAGGATTGTCTAACCAATAACCATATTGACCACAGATTTCTAGTTATCAATTAATGTTGCCAGTGGACTTTACAGTTTGTAAAAGTCGTATATAGTGTTAGCACTGCAAATTATTGGTAATATAATTTTATGTGATTGATTAAGTATTGAACAATTTTGTTGTACAAATAAGCAAAATATTTATTTTTGATTTGAGTAAATATGAAAATATATATTTTTCTGTGATTAACAAATATTTATTTTTAATGATTTATCATTTAAATATTCAATAATTCGATTCGACATTAACAAAGAATCATATTACGAATACAAAAATGATTTATTTTCGAATTTTAGTAAATTATATGTTATAAAACTGTAAATTGCCTAATGTTGTTTTATATAATTTTTAATTATGAATAAATTTATCAAATTTTACGTAAACACAAAGTGGGATTATCTAATTAAACTCTTTATTCGACATTAGTTTTTAATATCTATAAATTTCATACCGTTTCAATAGGCATAACTTTCGTTAGTTAGTTTTATTCAGTTTTCGAAAAAATTTTTTGCTTACTCACAATGTGGCGTCCATTGCCTTTGGTATAATTAGAAAGCTTGTAGTGACATCTTCACAAGAAAACATTCACATCCTGATGCTGAAGATGTAATAAACAATGCTTCTAAATCTTTTCCAAAATCATAACCATGCTTAGCAGATTACATTAGATTAGATTAGAATTGGAGTGGCTCTTTGTCCTATCACACGGCGACCTTTGCAGATCTAGCTTTATTCTTTACATTAGACTTATTAGTCTGGATACCGCCTCCCTTGCGAAGTTCTCTGCCCTCGTTTTTTCTTCTCCGAGAAAGTGAAACCCCTTACTAGGCCTCCGCACTCACAGGGTATGTGCCCCGCGGTTTCGTCTTCTTCCTGGCAGAACCTGCATAGGCTGTCATCTGCTAGGCCAATTGTGTGCATATAGCCTATAATGTCCGGTCAGCATCAGGGCTATTTTCCTTCATCCCATTTCAAGGAAGACGTCATGCATTTTTTATTTTCCCATCCAAAACCATAACCTCATCTACAACCCATATATTTTTTTCTTTTGCACATGAAACTTCCAAATCGCATCAGCACTCCACTGCCCCAGTTGTTTCTTCAAAAACTAAATATTTCCAGCATTCAAGGTATTGTGAATGAAAAAAAAGTCGATCTGTCAAGTAGTATTTCGACTATGCCGTATTTTATTCCGCTTTCTAAAGAATCTTCCACGCCCCTGATGTCTGAAATCGAGGTGACAAAGTGCCAACGCGAATTCGGCTGGTACAGACTCCGGAAAATCGGAAATATGCGTGTGTGACAAATATCCTTTACTTTACAAAGGAAATGCCTATAGGATCCCTTTTACTTTGCTCCACTTGACTATGAAAGCACGGGTGTTGAAGCAAGGATCAAAATTATTTGAATATTTCCATCGAACAGGACGTTATTTTATTTGAGGAATTATTTATAGAGGATGAGTGATGTCAATCGAGCGACAAAAAGAGTAAAGATCAAATGGGTTATTTGAATAATTTTGTTTAGATATCCATATATTTTTTTCACTTCAAAGTCAAATTTTTAATTTCTTCTCTTTTACCTAAAAGGATGGTTGATTTTATAGAAAAAAATCAGTTAAATTGTGGTAAAGGCAGAAACTACATACAGTCGCGGTTTCAAGTCCTTAGCCTTATAGTCCAGTAAATGAAGGCGAAAAATACCGTCAACATGGTCATCTGGTCCAGCAAGAAATTTTTTTTTTAATTTGCGGTTAATAGTAGGTACATTGAACCCCCAAAATGTCAGGTGCCTGAAATTTGTGGGTATGAAAATGGCTGTAGAGATCCCGAAAATCCGTTTTCCGCCGATATCTCCCGAACTACGATCCCTAGAGAATTTTTGTTCAGACAAAAAATGAAGAGCAATTCATTACCTACAAAAGTTGTCTCCACAATTTTTTCCGTTACACCAATATTTTTTGCAAAAATGGTGGTTGAAAAGTCCGCAGTTTTCTGAAACTTAAAAACTGACGTTTCTAGTCCTCGGGTAACCGTTGTAACGTCTTCAGTCAAAGCTTGATCACAAATAAAACACACGGGCGTACTAGAATCCTCTATTTTCTACAGGAATGAGCAATATTTATCAAATCATTAGATGTCATTTCACCCACAACAATATTAATGATCTTAATTAAAAAAATGAAACCTCACCGTGTGCTCCAAAAAAAAGAAGCTCAAGAATTTTCAATATTTCCCTGTTTTTTATCAATAAAAATTTCACAATTTATTATTTAATAATAACAATAAAATTAATAATGACTTGAATTTCACTTTATACACTGGAATACTACTAATTTATTCTTGAAAAATCACGGAAGAGATAGTGTTTACATGTAAAATTGTCAGTTGTTGACAAACAATGCAACAGAAAGCATCCACGTGTACACGCACTATAGCAGACGCCGTCGACCACACTATAGATGGGTGGCGTGGCGGCGTGCGAGAATAAAATGAGGCATCCATTACAACAAATTTAGAGACAAATTTCTTTTTATTGAATCAAATAAAATACTAGATACACATATTAAAAGAAAGTTCAGAATGTGACCTTTCATCGGGTATGATGCTTGACCGGGAAGAATTTTACTGTAAAGAGAAAAAACTGCTCGAAAAAACTCAGAAGAATAGCTGTCTTCCCTCAGAAAACTGGAAATTTCCCCGATTTTCCTAAAAACCTAGTGGTCTGGGCCAAAAAAAATTATACCATCGGCAAGGGGATATTCTAACCTTTCTCCCAATATCAATTATAAGCGGGTTTGACAGTTAATCATCGAGAAATTCCCGATAAACCAGAGCGCTCGGGAAAACTCCAGAAATCCACAAAAATCGCCTCTTGGAAAACACATTATTCAAAAAAATACGGGCGAATTATTGGTAGCATTGTTTCGGAATAAATGAAGTACCCCCAAAGAACCATTATCCAATAGGATTGGCTGAAATAACTCTTAATAAAAATAATATGAATACATCCATGGAAGCATTAAAAAATCTAGCAAAGACGAATTTTGGCCTGGTTTTCCAATGACCCAGGAGCACGAATTGAGTGGATAAAAGCACGCCTTAGTAGCCACAGATCCCTTCTTTCACCCGCACTTTGATTCATTAAAAAATAATGATTTTCACGCGAGTTATTAAAAAATTAGTAATTTACTTGGGGACGTCGTGTCCTCAGAGCGTGCTCTCTATAAGCCGACCTGGAGCTCAATTTTGGGTCGGCGCTCGGGCCATTTATCTCGAAAACTATCTAATTTTTCGAAAAAATGCTTGGGATCATTTTTGTGGGTAAGGAACTGCTCTTTATTTTTTGTCTGAAGAAAAATTCTCCAGTGGTCAAATCTCGGCAGATATCGCGGGAAAACGGATTTTCTGGAATTTCAGAGCCATTTTCCCACCCTTCCACAATGGTCAGGTACCTGACATTTTGGGAATTTAATGTGCCTACCATAACCTGCAAATTAAAAAAAAATTGCTCTTGCTGGACCAGTTGCTCATGTTGACACCTTCGTTTACTGGACTATTAGGCATTTTGTACTCTTGGTTGTACAATTTATATCAAAATATTAGTTGTCCTTACCAAGATCCTTATTGGAGAAATCTTTATTTGGATCTTCTAGTCCCAGGGATTTTAATTAGTTAGAACTCTTCTATGTTCAACAGATAGATAGTTTCCTCGCTATATAGAATTGAAGGAAGTGTACTTATAGAGTAAGATCCCAAAGCGATAAGACATAACTTATTTTCAAATAGATGAAATGTTGGGTTCTCAGTAGCATCTCGTGTGCTTTGAATACCTGTGTGTTTGTGGAGCTAGCCTAAGGGCACCTGGGCAGGTATCAGGCGAGAAAGATAACTAGAAATAATAGGTATATTCTAAAGTAGTATCATAAGTATCAGACGCTTTCCATGGACCAAAACTTTTGTCAGACGCTTTAATGCTCCACAAAAAATGTCCTATCGCTCTGGGATCTTGGACTATTATCATTCTAATCAAACTAAATAAAAAGGTAATTGGGGGAGTAAAAAACTGTATAGAAAGCCATTATGTCCAATTTTCCATCCCTACCTTTTATTTATACTTTAAAATTAAATTTGCCAGAATCATATACCTTTTGTGTAATATTTATTTTGGATAGATGAAAATTTTTGCATTTCGAGAAAGTAAGCCAAACATTTTGTGTTATTTCATGAACATGATATTTCCTCATTCGAGTATTATATTTACCCCAACATTTTTCTCCCCGCGGCCAAAAAATTTATATAGCACACATTTTTCGTGCTATCCATGTAAGTATAATATAATTTCCTTCAGCAAACATATTTGTGTTGCATTTAATTATAATACAACGAGAAAGCTGTTATTTCTGTAGATTCCGTTTTTTCACTCGGTTTCATGAAAACAAAAAATGTAAACGAAAAATTGATATTTTTGTTATTTTAACCAGTAACTGTTTCCTGAAACAATCTAATTCGTGTTGGTTCATTAAACAAATGTACAATTACAGTCCTTTTGTTGCTCACAGTTTTAATTCATACTCAGAAGTAAGATAAGGATTGGCAGGTATGGATTGGTCGATGAGATCAAGTACACAAAAAGATTACCACTTTGTTTACTGAGAGCATACATCTCTAAATGCAGTGAGACTTAAAAGATCTTGTGCTTCCCCTTTTTTATTCTGAAAACTCTCAGTAACTAGGAGCTCCTTGGAGCAATTTTAGAATTACCACAGGCTTGAATTTTTACAATTTTCCCTCTATCCAATAGTCTACAAGTTGTTGTTCTCTAGGATTCTTTAATGCCAGTATGTGAATGCGGATATCTTCTTCCATTCCACATAATCTACATTATTTTTGGAACTTTAGTTCTTTACGTCAGGTTATGTTTGAGCCACCGGGGGTCGCGACGATAAAGATCTGACCGTTACGTTACGTTATGTTATGTAACGTTGCTTCGTTATGTGCCTTGCTTGCGTGTGCTCTCTCCTGAGTCTCTCTCTCGTTTACGAAGCAGCGATTCATATGCATCGGCCGGGAACCGAACCCGGGACCGCCCGCGTGGCATGCGAGCATTCTACCACTGAACCACCGATGCTACATTAAAATTCTATGCAAAGCTGGTATTCGCAGTGCTACTTGAATTTGTTCGGATGAATTTTTACTATTATTTCCATGATTTTTTTTTGCGCGATTGATCTTTTTTGTTTATTTACAACATCGGTTGTCAGGACGGTAGGTTGTGTTTACCGGTTTCTAAGTTTAACACGTCGGTAAGTGATTTACTTACCGTTCAGACGTCGAAAAGTAATAGATAGCATAAAAACAATTTCACCAAAATGCAAAATATATTTTAAACTGATCGAGAAATATAAATGTCACTTTTGACATTTCGTTCATTCCGAAGAAATTTAAATCATTTTATTCGGACGATCGCGCAAAAAATGGTGTAAGCATCTCGAACGTTAAGGGTAATTACAAGGTTTGCATGTAGATTCGATAACTTAAAAATGGATGGATAAATTGATTTGACATTTGGCAGGTTGTTTTTAAATGTAAAAGGGCATATTTTGATAGAAATAGTAGTTTGTGCAACTAGTGTGGATATGATGGCCATATCGCACGAGGATGAACGCCACTGGATAAATCAATATCAGTCAATTGACGAAGTGAGTGGGATGAACACACGCACGCGCTTGCCAATGACAAATCAGCTGGTCGATAAAAATCACCAATTATGTAATTCGAAGGGTGTGGTAATAATGGTTTTCGTACAACGCTGCCAGAGCTTGAAGAAGCCCATAACAAATTTGGAGAATTGCTCATCTTTTAATATTCATAAATTGAAAAAATAATGTTAATAGAAGAAAATCCAAGGAAACAAGCACATTGAAGAATTAACGTTTAATCATGTTAATATTGTTAGTAATAAACCTCTTTTCTAATTATTGTCACTACATACTTAGCACTTTAGCTTTTTCATAGTTAAACGTGGCAATATCGAATGTTTTCGCCTGCATCCCTTTAGATAAACTTGCCAAAGTATATTGCTGTAACTGTATACTCTACTGTTATTTCTGATCAAAAACCATCAACACCAAAGAAAACCATGTATTATTACCGCGGGATATTGTATTAATTCACCCTGATAGAATTAGAACCAGAGGTCATGATCACATGCAGACCGAATACGATCGATAAGTATGGTATTGTTATCTCTTTGCTAGACTGGAGCCGCTACAATTCCGTTTAATGCACTGTATAATTCCAGCAGTCTCGTAAATATCCTCCAAACGGACTTCGGAACTGAAAGTGCTTTGTTTTTTGGGGTTTGCACACATTAAATTACAGAGATGTTCTCATGTATCTAAGTGTGTGTACAGTCAATATATTATTAAGTTATAAAACTTTTTGGAACAGCAATTATTAATTTGGATTAGGAGTCTTTAAGTCGTACTAAATATTGCTTTGGCCAGGAGAAATGGGAAGCCTTACTGGTAGAATAAGTCTAGAAAGGACGTGAGAGCTTAATTCGGTCGCTAAGAAATTTAATACACAGATTATTGACCATTTTTACATGGATTTGACCAGAATATGTAGACAAAAAGTGGTGAACCGCCACATACTTTGTGCTATTGAGTGCTTCAAATTTCAATTGAATGTATATTTGAATTTATGTTAAATATTTCGACCACTTATCATCAGTAAACACAAAAATTAAGTTTCCGGAATAGCTTTAATGGCTTTGCCTAAATTTTTCTCAGACTGTCCTTCTTAACTGTTGCACAAACGTTCAAAATATTCGAATTCGAGAAGCTCGTTTCATGGACCGGAACAATAGTTATAATTTAAATTAAAGTTGCTAATAAGTTATCCAAAGTATTCTCGTAAGGGAGTAAATGTTACATAAAGAAGAGTCCCAACATAAAGCGCAATAAATAGCACGGTCGAGAAGTGAACATATAACTCGGCTCTACCACTTCTCCTCGTATTTGTTTTTGTTTTGGGCCGGAAAAACGCGAAAAAGCTTTTTACTACTACTTGAGTTCATAAGCTATTTATTATTCCATTCTTCGTATATAAACTTGAAATGTCGGGTGTTTTTACTGACATTGTCTCCAAATTCTCTCCAGTGAATAGGGTTTTAGATTTTTTTAACAAACCACCCTGTATATTTTGAAAATATGTAATAACAGAACTGCGCTGTACCTAAACTGTACAATTACTTATAGTTCATTTGAAAAACCAGTGAATTATTTGGATTTATACCGTTTAACAGTCTATATAAGAATTTCCTTCAGAGCCATTTTAAGTGACAATATTTTTTTAAAATATAGTTTGAATAGATTTGCCATTGGAATGGGATACAAATTTCTGAATCACCCTCTATTTTAATACATTTGGCACCAATAATTTCCAATAAACTGCACAAATTTCACGTAAAAATACGCCCTTTCATCCTACGCATACTGCGAAGCGAGCAACACAAACGTACCACTGGTGTTTTAAAGTTTCCCACTTTGACAATGCCCCACCACTGATGCCTCTTGTACAAGCTCTATAAAAACGAGTGAGCAGCTCCAGAAAAGTTTTGTGACTTTATCGTAAAAACATACTGACTGGCCTAAGTCTTGGTACAGAATACAAGCTTCCCTCCACACAACTATTAAGAGACACACTCCAAATTGAAATAAACAATTAAACTTGTTCCATTCCTTGCGTCTGTTTCGTCTTACGTCTTACGGATCCCTAACATTCGTTTTGCAAGAAACCACAAAATATACTCGAAAGCAAAACCTCCTCTTGAGTTATATCAAAATTTGTTCCGGCGTGACAATGTAGTGGTCTGGTATTCAGCACTATTTTCCTCTGAATATTGAAAAACTTTTCTTTTCTCTAATTTTAATTTCTTCTGGACGGTGTGCGTGCTGCTAGGCTATGGAAAGATGAATGGGAAATGGAAACTTACTTACACTTGTTGTCTCTTTGTTCAATAGGAAGAACCGTTTTATAGAATTATCTACACAGAACACAGAGTCAGATGCTGCACTGCAAATGCAATACGCATATACAGATGGCTCAAAAAGGAAAGGGCTCAGGATGTGGAGTTTACTCCAGAGCACTAAGCCTAAGGATTAAGAGGGGAATGGGAAACAATACCAGCGTGGTTCCATTGCCATTGCCATTGCCAATTGCCACAAAAGAACTAATCAGAAAAGGAATTTCTGACAAAAACCTAACAATCTGCACTGACAGTAGACAAGCCCTGTAAGCCTTGAACAGACAACGTGTTATATCGGAGCTAGTACTTGAGTGCCACCAAGATTTAGCTAACGCCTTGGCAGATAACAATATTATCCTGAGATGGGTTAAAGGGCACGACAGGAGTATAGGTAATCGCATTGCCGATTCTTTAGCCAGGGAAGCGGCTGTACTAAAAATTTCAGGGCCCAGTGACACCTGCGGCCTAACGACTTCGACAATTGCCGAACTAGTCAAACGTTACACCCATGCTCAATCCCTCAAGAGATGGGATGGAATCAAAGGATGCAGTATTGCCAGGATCACCCTGGGCAACCCTGGGAAGCTGACGCTGAAGAAATATTTGACGATGACCTGGAAAAACCTACGTTTAACAGTAGGATTTCTGACTGGCCACTGTCAACAAAGGAAACACATCCATACTATGGGGCTAGTGGACAGACTTCTTTGCAGGATGTGTGAGCAGGAAGATGGAACTGTCAGGCATGTCTTTTGCGAGTGTCCGGAGTTATCGTCAATAAGAGAGTGTGTGTTCGGTGAGTCTTGGCCTACACCTGCCGATATAAAGGAGATGTCTCCTAGAGACCTGTCCACCTTCCTGAAAAGGACAGGATGGACGATGACCTAGGAGGACAACTCCTCGGGAGGATGTACAATGGGTCACATGTGGCCTAAGTGCTGTGAGGCTACACTCACCCTCCCTTACTCTACAGATATAGATACAGAAATAATGATCTACACAAAAATATAAACAAAGTGAACGAATTCAAGGATATTATTAATTTCCTTTATTAGTCTGTAAAATACAAACAATACTCACAACCAGCTTCAAATTTTCTTGGACCATGTCTTTAGAAGTATAAGAACAATATAGTAGTGAATTATATTTTTAGCAGTTGTGGTCTGCAAATAAATGTAATTTCAAATCATTCAAAGATTTAAAAAGATCAGAAATATAAATTGAAGAAAGAAGAGGGTCGAGGACATGGCCTTGAGGTATACCCGAAGTGAATGATGTAAATTTTGAATAATTAATATGTCTTCAAAAGTCAGTCTCTTCTTCTCAGTCTCTTTGGAATTCTATAGTACTGTATATTCCAGATTGTGATTGATAATGTTTTTCCGCCCTTCTACATTCTTTCTTTCTTACTTGCTCGAGCTTTTGGTGGTGTCCAATCAGACAGCAGTGTCCTGTTAGTTTTCACCTGGTTATTCCTTCCCAGGAGTATCTTTGATAGCTTTAGCCCTATTACATGTTTCCATTGATCACAGTAAAAAAGGTGGCTTAGTCCGTTTTTGCTAATTCATCTGCTCCCTTTCATAAATCAACAAGTTTTTCTAGTTATTCCCAGTGCTTCAATAACTGCTAGACTGTCCGTCATAATCACGATCTTTTACCTCATAAATCTTGCATCAATATTGAATCAGGTACATTTTCCTATGTCGTGAATTGATGTTTATGAAGTATTTTATTAAACTTTAACGACTTCTAACAGAAATAAGGGAAAATCGATACATGTCGGTGCTGCTTAACAAGCATTAGTAACACCACCAATGCCCTACTTACCCTTTCTGAACTTATTCCCCTTTGGCGTACGTGTAATTGATTCCTCCAGCACGAGGAGTTCCCAGGAGAAGCCACTTACTCAATAAAATGTGAAAAAAAACGATCTTTTAATATTTCATTTCCGTCGGACGTAGAGCACTCAGATTTTTCACGTTATTTGAAAGAATTTATTTTGTCATGCCAAAAAATGGATATTCAAAATATATTTTTCCGCAAATCGCTATTCCTGTCAAAATTTCTTGAAGAAAAAGTCAGGACTTCCTTACTGTAAGGAAATGTCATTTCCTTACTGTAAGGAAATGATATTTCCGTACAGTTGTTAGTGTTCTACATGAATGATTGAAAACACATTGCTTATAAGGAATTAATTTATATTTTGAAAACATCAAGTCATTGCTGAATACATGTTTAAGATCAATTTGTTATATTTACAGTAATTTGACAGTTAGTACAATTATTGAACATTGGAGGAACACTCTTAGAACTATGAGAAACATTTTGGACAACATGCAGGGTGGTAGGGTCATTTTGTTGAATATTTTGTACTGTGAAAATTTTATTCGCCACCTCAACCTTATTGTTAAGCGATTCTTCGATATATCCTTCAGCAACGTTTGATGACTTCCATCCGCCATGCCTCTTTAAACTAGTTATGTCGGCACCAGAGTCAACCAATATTGTTGCAGAAGACCGACGAAAGCAGTGACCAGTATATTCTGTCGGATTTACCAAGTTCAAATAAGTAGCAACTATTTTGGGCATTTTTCTGAATTGATGAATTCCTACCACTTGTCTACAACCCTTTCCGCTTTGATATTTGAAGAAAAATCGGTCACTGTTCATATTTTCTGGTCTTAACGAAACATACTTTCGATAAACATTCAAGTAGATCTGATTAATTACAAATGATCTTGGTTTGTTGGTTTTCGAATCAGGTATGCTGATTAAAAGCTTAGATTCTAAGTCTTCTATATCGTGTACAGTCATTCGGACTAACTCATCCATTCTACAGGCCCCAGAAATACCAAATATTACAGCCACCTAAAAAATAAATAAAGCTATAATCTAAATAGAAATTAACACCTTGTAAATTACCTTAATCATTAAATTTTCTTTATCTGGGGCTTCCTGGATAAATTTTTCAATTTCTTCCTTCGTTAAAATCTTAGATTTCTTTGCCCTATAACCTTGAGCTTGCCGTTTCAATAAAGAACGAAGTTTTGAGTATGTAGATATATCTACATTGTGTTTAAGTGCAAGGGTTGGCTTCAGCATTGAATAATTGGCCAATAATGTTGAAGATTTCATCTTTAAACAAAGGTCTAGGAAGTATGCCATTACAACATTTTCTGAGAAAGAACTCGTATTTTTACTCATGCGATAATCCATAATATGTATTTTCGTACTTTTCTCTCGATTTATTTGGCAATAATTCTAATGAAACAGTATTCACTGCCTCAACCAGCTCTGGAGGAGTCCCAGGAATGGAAATTTCATCATCACTTATCATTTTACTTTCGAGAACACCATCAATTAAATTTATAATTGTCAAGTTTGACAATTCAACCTCAATACGTTTCCATAGTAACCCAAGTAATTTTATTAGGAATTTCAAAGCACCATTTATTTGGGAATAAAATTATCGCGTTTTTTTTTAATCAATCAATATCTGTCGAATTTTAAACGATTTGCGGAAAAATAGTATGTTTACCTCGTAGGAAAAGCCACATTCCTGGACTCTGTGTTGCTAAGTCTCGGCTTGCGCCTCGACTTAGCAATCTTCACAGTCGTCCAGGAATGTTAAGCTTTTCCTACCCGGTAAACAATGTACTATTACTTGTATAAGATGTATTCAAATTTTTTTTATCAGATAAATTCTTCGTTGCGTGTTTTGCGCCAATTAGCTGCCACCATCCGACCGGTTATCTCCCGAACTGGAAAAATATTTTCACATGTCACTAATTGGTCGTAATTAATTAAGTGAGGCGTAGAAAATGGAGAAAACGTAACGGTAACGTAAGCTCGTTAAGGCGAGATCTTGCTTGATAAATTGTTTGTGTTGGCTGTTGACAAAGTAATAGTTAATTAATGCACAGCATGTCCCATCTTTATCAGCGTTGTGTGAGTACATGTGACACATTTTAATCACATCAAAGTAAATGTGCTGAAACTGATCAATACAATTAATGGAATTGAGTGAATTCATACATTTGCCTGTGTACAGGTATCTATTTATAATTCGACTTTGATAAAGTTACACATTTCTGCTAGCGTTTACCAAAGTTACTCCAGACAATTTAACCGAAATCCATTAAACAGAGCTCTACATCCACCCAAATTACTCTTATCTCTCTAGAATAAACTAAATAGAGCAATGACTTATAACCATAATTTTATCGAATCTAATCTGCGTAGAACAAGGTCAAACCTATTTTTGGACATATGAAATGTTTCAACTTCGAGCTACCTAGTGTGGATTTATGCAGCAACATTTAAAAATTATCAATTAGCATTTAACAATTAACATTTATCATTTAACAATTAGTAAAACTGCCATCGTTTGTGCAGACACAATTATAAATTAGGAGAAATTAGTAAGCATGCGCAAAAGCCTGAGATTCTAGTTACAATAATCCTACATTTTTATGTCTATTTGTGCATTGGAACAATTTTGAAGATGTATAGTAGAATTGAAGACTCTTTTTCTTTTATTAGTACAACTTGAAAATAAACAAAAATCCAACATAACCCCAAGTCAACCGCTTTTCTTTGAAAAAAGTAAGGATCTGCGTACTAGTTGCACACTAGATGAAAATTCGGTACATTTAATTTAAGAAAGTTAAATGTTGGCCAAATTCGTAATAGTTAAATGATAAATGATACTTGTTAATTTTCTGCATAAGTGGAGTCATAGTGAAATCAGTAGTTCAACTTATTATTGATAAATGTTAATTTTTAAATGCTAATTGATAATTGTTAAATGTTGCTGCATAAATCCACACTTAGTATAAATGAAATAAATGTGAAATTAAATAAAGAGAGATATGCTTCAGGTATAGAGAGACGTAATACAAAACAACACATGGAAAGAGCAGTTATGCAACTCTCAAACTCTAGTTTTGGCTCTCTATATGTATTATGAATTTCTGTATCTGTATCTGTAGAGTAGAAAGGGTGAGTGTACGCTCACAGCACTTTGGCCACATGTGACCCATTGTACATCCTGCCGAGGAGTTCTCCTCCTAGGTCGTCCATCCTATCCTTCTCAGGAAGGTGGACAGGTCACTAGGAGACATCTCCTTTATATCAGCAGGTGTAGGCCAAGACTCACCGAACACACACTCTCTTTTTGACGATAACTCCGGACACTCGCATAAAACATGCCTGACAGTTTCATCTTCCTGTTCACACATCCTGCATAGAGGTGTGTCCACTAGCCCCATAGTATGGAGGTGTTTCCTTAGTTGACAGTGGCTAGTCAGATATCCTACTGTTAAACGTAGATTTTTCCTGGTCATCGTCAAATATTTCTTCGACGCCAGCTTCCCAGGGTGGCCCAGTGTGATCCTAGCAAGACTGTATCCTTTCATTCCATCCCATCTCTTAAGGGATTGAGCATGGGTGTAACGTTTGAGTAGTTCCGCAATTGTCATTATATATATGCTTATTACATTTTCTGCATCTGACTCTGTGTTCTGTTTTATTTTGTAGGGTTTATTTTATGAATTTAAAAAACTCCCTATTATCATCCCATTTTATTGAGATTTCTCTACCGAACTAAATGTTATATCAAGGTACATTCAAGTTACTATGACTAAACGTAAAAGGAGGAAGCGACCGTTTCAGTACCATTTAAAAACTTTCCCACTGATGTTTTCTTAACTTTCCACGGCAAACGTCATTAAAGAGCGAACAACAGATAACTCACGGCCCACTTCGCTTTTGCTGGAAACTTTTCTTTTCAAGTGAAATTTCCACTCTCGACTGTACGAGGCGGGATAAAAATCGTGAATGAAACTATAGAGTAGAACGATTATGTGAAGATGGTGAGCTTTTTTTTGCATTTAACACGATTAAATTAGAAGACGTGTTTCTATACAGGGTGTTTTATAGTTAAACCACCATAGGTTAACTGCAAGTAGAGGACACTTTGGTGGTTCCAAATAGCCTTGGTTAATTGGTCTAACATAATTATTAACAGAGATACAGGGTGTTTTATCCATTTAGTCCAATCCTTTTGCAGGCCATAACTTTAGAACCACCCTATATATTCCTTTCATTTTTGGTAATGATTTATTGCATTGATAACATAATAAGATAGTGTAATAAAAATAATTATAATCCAGGTCTGGTTTGAGAAAAATTTGCAAAATTCGATAATCTCCAACAACACCTTGTATATCAGAATTTTTTAAATCCAATAGATTATTCGAAGAGAACAGAAAAAATAGAGCGATACCAAAATTTTTTCTGTTCTTTTGAAATAAACTATTGATTTATAAAAATCGTGATAAAATATTTTTTTTCTCAACCCGAACCTGGATTATAACTATTTTTGTTACATGATAAGATTTTGATGCTTATGTAACTCACACCTACCAAAAATGTAAGAAATCTATAGGGTGGTTCTAAAGTTATTACGTACACAAATGTCAATGATACATTTAAATAACTTTGACATTAAAAGTTAAGCAGTAAAACGGGATGTGCACTTCGAAAAATATTTTGGTGCCGCTCTATTTTTTCTGTTTTCTTCGAATAATCTATTGTATTTCAAAAATTCTGATATACAGGGTGTTGTTTTGGAGATTATCGATTATCCTCAACTTTCTTCCAACATCTAAACACATGTCCCACATCATCCTTCACTTTACATCTCTCGCACACTCTAGTTTCTCTTTTTCCACCTGCGTCAAGAAGTAGTTCACCTGCCCGAATTTCCCGTCCACCCAATTCCAGCGCGCCCTCATACTCATTCCACCTTCTCTCCATTTCCTCATCCATCCATTCCTGTACTTCATATCTGGTCGCACCCCTCCAGCGTTTCTTTTTGGCTCTAGCCATCAAGCTGCTGCCAGTCCACCCACTGTCCTGTCCTAATTCCTTTGATTAGGGTTCCTAGTATGAATACGAGATATTGTTTCCGGATTTTTCAAATTCGGGTTGTCTTTATAGCTCTATAGTGAAGAAGACAAGCCTTGTTCACATTTTGGTTGTCCCCAACATATTTAAGACCAGACTATTCTTACATGAAGGAATGGGATCCAAATACCATTACCAGAGTTGGAAAAAATGCTACCTACATAGACGGCTGGAAAGCAATAGAAGGAACTGTATCATCCCACAAAATTGAACAAACTATTTCAAAATTGTGATTATTGGAATTTTGAATTAAATACAAGTTGTTATAGTAAGTTTATGGCTCCAAAATTCGGGAATTCTCTACAGAATCGTCAATATTTTTAGAATTCACGACATTGATTATTCTGTCGGTTGGAGCATTAATTATATTCCAATATTATTCAATCAATCGATTTAGTTCGTTTTAATTTCAGTTCTACATTTAATTTATAGACAGATATATTGCTCAATGTACTGTACGACACATATTTTCGGTGTGAATAAAATGTGATCGGGTTTGTTTTCAAAATGTGGCAAAAACAATAAATATTAATACCAACCCTTGAAAATATGTGGTTTTATATGCTTTTGCCATAAATATACACCGAAACCAAACACATTTTATAGACTCAATGATGTTAATCTGACTGTTAAATATATTAAATATGAGAGAAATGGCCGCAAAGTTTAATTTTCATCTCGTGCCGTGTAATAAAAAATGAGTTGATGTTATCAATTTCATTGCGCCTATTAAATATTCATTGATACCTGGGGTACGATGACGTGACTAGTGCTAAACTCCAGGTGGACAAATATTGTTAAAAATTCACGCATGACAGTAAAGAGAAAAATTATAATAGGCAAGTGAAAGGAGTGGATATATTTGATGATCGCTAGACCAGTGATCACATAGGGAGCTATTGCCTTACAGCGAACGGCCCAAGCAAAGCTTTATGGCTTACAGAGACAGACTTGTCTAGCAATTACTGGTGCTATCAGATCCACACCGTCAGCAGCCATGGAAATCCTTCTGGACCTACCTCCTCTCCATATATTTTTGGAAAGAGAGGCTAGATGGACAACATACAGAAATGCGCATATTTCTAAATGCAAGGAAACGAGAAGGCAGATCTCACAAGGGAGGGAGCCGCACGTGTTTCGATCGGACCAGAACCTACAATTGGCATCCCAATAAGTTTTGCCAAACCAACACTAAATACCTGGACAGCAAGAAGAGATTTAGACTCCTGGCATGATGTACCAGGATTTGTTCATTCAAAGGCTTTTATACATCCTTCGAAGAATGTCTCCAAACAAATGTTGGACTATAGCAGGCATGAAATCTGAATAGGTGTGAGCCACAATAGACTCTTGCCAGTCGCAGTGAAGGGCCTTATAGACCCACTCGCCACAAACCTAACCTAACCTAAAAGTAGTGTCATGGTGTGATGCCTTTCGGTCAATATAATAAGTCAACAATAATATTTGAATAAAAGACATAAATTCCCTTGAAGCTAATTTCAATAAATCATAAGAGCGTTGAATCGTTACATAATAGAAGTAGGAAGGTCGCACGTACGAAGTCAAGTTTGAAATAAACATAAATAGTATTATTTATATTTACTTATGATGAACTTGACTTGTCGTATAAATATGCAAACGATAGTGTTTTAAGAATTACTATTAATATTAGTGTTGATGTTAATGTGAAGGTTAGAATATGAATATCACAATTCATAAGTAATAAGTAGTATAATGTATAGTAATAAGTTTAAGTGATAAATAGAACGTATCCCAGTGCTACAGGTAGTTTTTTTAATCCTGTAAGATGACCCTCCGAGTGACCAGAAACACCGTTGAGAGGCCGATCCACGTCGAATACCACCCCCGTAACAACCACATTACAATGGTCCTTTATTATCTTTGATATATCTAATACCCATACTGTAAACTTTTTTCTCCACTATCTCCTTTTTCTCAGGTCTCATATTAAAATTTCATACCATCAGTCACTGCCAAAATTAATGCGAAACTGATGACATCTCATATGTTAAGATCTGTCACTTCGGCTTCAGGGCTTAACAAATAAAAAGACATATACACGGTTTAAGTTAGCCTTAGCCCTAGCTTAGCCACGCCTACCAATGAGAACTGATCCCACTGGGTGTTTACTCCCTCTTCCTAGCCAAGATCGCCGACCATACATACATACATTCGAAAAACATAACTATCTTTTAAAATATGGATAAAATGAAGTAAGGTTTGTTTCTATTTGCTATAAATTGGCCCACTACTGCGTCAAACAATAATGCAGCTCATCATAAAAGTCGATCAGTTTATTTTGTTGATGATATTTCAGACCTAAGGACAATCCAAGTCTTACCAATGGATGATTCGAATGACAGTAACTGGTTCAAAGGTATGCTAGACAACGTTAATCCGAGGACAAATACAAAAATGGGTGCAAAGTCAACATAGACTACAGTGGGGGAACACTCCAAAGCATGTAAACAGGTGACATAGATATGTGTTGAACGGGATGAAAAACTACTGGATATCAGTAGGAATGTGCTTAGAAGACAGACAGGAAGCAGAGGAGGAGAGAGAGGCCAATGTGCCGTATGAAGCATATTATGGCACAAATACAGTTGACCTGTATCGTCTACTCGAAGGTACGGGAATGGCTGGGCTGGTGTAATAAATTTTGGAGTGGAGTACAATAAGCCAACAGGCTGCAGTGCTCTTAAAAGGTGTAAAAATACCTGCTCAGGTCTAATACTTGTTTGGATATTATTCAAAGGATTTATAAGTCTTTGTGCTGTTTAGGTGTTCTAGAATCTAAGATCCTAACGAGGTGAGATTTATGTCCAGGAAATTTTGTATTTAATCTTTTTGAAATATTTACCCCTTTTGGATTATTTATGGACCTATCAGGTTTTGAATTGAAGCAGTAAAAATTTCGACTATAGATGGAAGTAAAAACTAAAAACCTTCCTATATTACAGAATATTTGAAATGGATGGTTTGCTTTAATGATAATTATAATAAGAAATAAACTTCTTTTGTTTCCTCAAAACAATTTTACAACACAAATAAACTTTTATTCGTGTGTAATCCACTCCGTACCCAAATAAAACCAGTGTAACTTCCACTATGTATTTTACCGAAATAAAACTTTTATTTTCTACGTGAGTGTTTTCTAATCTTTTTTAATACACCTAAAACTTGTACTTTTCCAATTTCGTTTCACTTTCCTTCGTCATAGTTCATTCACTCTAATACCAAATTCAATTTGTTGCGGAAAGTCATCGGTAGAAAAGTTCGTAGAGATGCTTGTAGGTGATCGCCGGGGAGCTTTAAGATGATGACTTGGAGTGTGGGCTTAGCGGAGCTTTCGCGGGATTAGAACTATACTCATGACACCTTATTTTTCTTGCTCCAGCTCCTAATACAAATATAGAGTTACTGCCGAGATGAATCTCACCGGTAAAATTTCAACACGTTCATGCATTTATTTCAGTTTTAAATTTGAAATAATATACATGGTTATTCTTTCCACAAAAATTACCATATTCTCAATAAACACATCTATAGCCTATATGCATTTAGATTGGATTAGGTTGGATTACAAGAGGCTACAAGAGACACTACAACAATCTATAAGATCGTCCTAATATTCCCTACGTCAATCAAGATATCTAGCAGGCTAATTATCCGTCTTGGCGCTAGTTCTGTAGCCTGATCAGGCTTTGAGTAGACCAGTTTCTTGTATTTAGGGCAGAATCTGCATGCTCTATTGTCCACTCACCCTATCTTTCAAAGATGGTATCCGAGATAGCTGTGTTCAATTAGAATTCTTCTATTAGGTCAGGCGTGTGGTGAGTGGGTCTATAAGGCCCTCCACTGCGACCCTGCCAACATCAGATACCTGTTTCGAGCCGTGGCGGGGCAGGCACAAATTATATGCTCTGATGTTGCATCATCTACCGGACAAAGACGGCAAGTCGGATCTTCCGACAGTCCAAGTTCTAGCATATGATGATTCAGATGACCGTGGCCTGTCAGACAACGTACGTCATGCTATAGTCTAACATTTGTTTGGAGACATTCTTCGAAGGATGTATAAAAGCCTCTGAATGAACAAATCCTGGGAAATTATGCCAGAAGTCTAAAGCTCTTCTTACTGTCCAGGTATTCAGTGTTTGTTTGGCAAAACATATTGCGATGCCAATTGTACGTTCTGGTCTAATAGAAACACGTGTGGCACCCTCCCTTGCAAAAGAGTCTGCCTTCTCGTTTCCTTCCATGCCAGAGTGGCCAGGGATCCAGACCAGCAATACTTCATTGAGTTCTCCTTTGAAGGAGAGTCTTTTTGGCAGTCTAAAACCAATTTCTACGTTACACGGTAAGATCTAAGTGATTTCAAAGCCGCTTGGCTGTCCGAGAAATTTTTATTGTTCTATGTATGAGATTGGCTTGCTCCAATTTCTCCACACATGAAACAATGGGGTAAATTTCCCAGAGAGTTTGAAATTTCTGTCCTAGGTCTGCGCCCCTATACACCTGCACCAGAGCCTGGGGGTGTTTTTGAGCCACCTGTATACCAACAGCTGTCTGCTCTTGATAGCTTATCCTTATGGAGGACCCATTCATCTCTATTTGGAAATAGGACGGTCTTCCCTCTTCACTCCAGCACCTACTACATTGTTGTCCAATGGATATAAATATTGTTTTAGACAGAGCCTTTGAAGTAGTCTCTCTGTGTTTTAAGGGAACTATTTTAGCAATTTTCACCGTATTTTCTAGAGCATTAATATACAGACGATTAGTATATCTTTTACAAGTTGTGTTATAGTTGATTGAATTCTATTTAGTGGTTTTGGGACTCTCTATATAACAAAATGGATTAAAGAAAACACTTAGTTTCCATGAACACAAATCTATCCAAGAAATGACTGTCCAAATTAGGCAGGTCATGTTTCACCAGCCACTTAATAACTTACCCGAAATCCCATTAGCTCAGGGCAGATTGCCTTCGAGATAATTACCAAATTTTAATTATTCACATCTACCTTGTTTGTCGCGTAGCTTTCCCAGCTTGTGCTCCGTTCGTGGACTCGAAGTAAACACTTCTATAAATTCCTGTATTTACCGACGCGGTCAGAGTTAGTCAGTGAGGCGGCCGTAAAGGCGGCGAACGGTAGCAGCGGCGGCCTAAATGAGGTGAGAACCAGGAACGGCTTGTGGGAGCTTGCCGAAGGTAAACAACTGGTCTTGTTCGGCTAGAACAGAAAACAGAAAGAAATTGAGTTGGGAAAAATAACACTAAAGGAATATCACCTAAATTTTTACAGTCCAATTTCCAGGCTTGGACTAATAAAATCTACTGTAACATTAGTTTTATTGTGAAGTAACTGGAATCTTAATTGAAAAGAGTAAGGGTATTCGATCAACAAAAATTTAGGATGAGTGATTTTTAATAGTATAAAGTGTCTCAAGGGTAGAAAATGAGCTATAATGTTTCCAGTATGTGTGACACACAACTCTTTTTCGCCTACCGATTAAACTTAAAAACATAACAAAAAACTTTGACATACACCTCCTCATAACAGAAGTTACGAGACCGTATCTACAGGGAGTAACTTATCTGTTACTGACTCATTGGAAATATGAATTCCTGGGGCTAGAGCACTCTTTGAAGATTTTTCTGGGAAAATGTAGTCAAAGGACCGTTAAACCAACAACAACCAACACAAATTTATAAACATTTTATTTGTTAGTTTCAATTTTGACATAAGTTTGATATAATCAAAATTGAACGTGTTTTTATGAAAGTATTCTGTATTTTTTGGTGAAGTGGCGTATATGTGATAATGGGGCAATTGTGACAGTCGGTTTAAAAATGGCTATTTAAATAGATATGCTTTTGCCACCTATTGGACAGAGCTCGAAATATGCTATTCTAGTGAACCGTCACTAGAAACTGTCGAAATTCAAACTTGGATTTCAGTTGAGCACAGATAAGCGAAGGGAGCGTTTCACTTTTATGCAAATTTCATTTTACATTTACCCCGTTCGTGCAATCATATATTATTTTTGCGGTATGTAGGAGTAATAATCTAATTTTTATTTACGTAATAGCTCATAGTAATTAAAAGAAACATATTATATTGGTTATTCAATTGAATAGTACTTAATATTTACTTCGGAATGCTGCTAGAACACATTTGCCCCTTGAAATGATACTGTACTTCAGCAGGATATTGTAAATCTACTACCCAATCCTATCATTGATAGACGTGGAATGTACGAGTTTCCAGTTTCTTTAAAAAACTTCAACATTCATCATTAACTCTGACACATTTAGAAGTGTTTTGTATCAAGTTTTATTAGTTTCTGTTCCTTTGTCCCATGATTGTTTATAATAGTTAAAAATGTTCTGTATTTTTTTTCAACAAAATGAATTACAAAAAACACATGCAGAGAGTTTGGAATGAATTTTAATACAATAGCCCCAGAGTAAAAAGTATGTTATTTAATACAAAAATAAAACTTTCATCACAATTGCCCCAGTCCCTGGGGTAAATGTGATACACTTACAACATTCAACTTCATTTAAATTTCTTGCACACAATGAATACAAAACCCCTTCAAAAGTATAAGATTTTTTTTGTAAAATTTTTGAAATTCTTCTTTGCACCTTTATGTTGAATGAAAGGTGAACTATTCAAAAATTAGATCACATTTACCCCATTTCGATGGAGTTTTTAGATATTATTTTTTAATCACAAGTTTTGTTCTGATTGACGAAGTGCAACGAAAGCTCAACAAAATAAAGTGTGTACTATAAAATAAGTATTTTTCTTTAAAAAAACCACTAAATATAATCAGAGCTATATGAACAATAAACATAAACACTAAACATTTGACTCCTTGACTGCCAAATTGAACACTGAGCAAGATGAATCGCGCATCAAAATCGTACGATGACACATACTTGAACGATAAAAGTAGAAATGGATTCAACTTTTGTTGAAACGATTTTTATTGTTCAACAAAAATTGAAATGAAGGTTCACACAGGGATTTTCATTCGATTTTAGTTGATCAATAAAAATCGTTCAACTAAGATCGACTAGTGAGAACGCGAGCATTTTTTTAGTTAAATTAGGATGAACTATAATATTGTTAGGTAAATCCATTGATAGTGAAATTTTATTTATGGAAATCTATTAGAAAGCCGTCCCTGAACAATAAAACTAATCTGGGTCTGCCGTAAATAATGGATATTGTTTGTTTCGTATTTATTGCTTGTTCACTGAGATTTTGCCGGAAATTTTACCGACAGGTTATCTTTTACAACCGCGGATGTCTAATTTACACCTTTCCACGTGGTATTGCGAAGACAAATTGCCCCTTGAATAACCTCGAGAAATCGTTGTCTTTATTTATTCAACGGGTCCAAATGGTTAGCCTGGCATTTTATGTTGGGGGATTTCAGGCTTTCAAAGCGGATTTATGAACTCGGGGAAAATCAGTTGAAAAAAATTGCTGTAGTGTGGAGAGAAGCCAATTTGGGGGTGGTTAATACGGCGGAACGACGAACAATTTGGTAAAAATTTGTTTTTTGATTTTTTATTTATAACCCACTTTTCAGTATGAGTGATTCTATTTTTATTTTCGACTTTCCGACTTCCACATTTGACTACATGAAAAACAATTTTTAGCAATACGTATTTTCATCAATCAACTGAAACATATAAAAAGGTAAAATAAAAACGGTGAGAGTGGGACTCGCGCACGAAGTGCTCCATGACATTATCTATAATAGAAACATACATACAAGTGAAGCTAATATTGATTCCACTTTTGTAATTCATAATCATAGCTTCGCTCAGTATATAACAAATTAAATATAAACATGAGACCGCAGAAAGATTCGTGAACTCCAGTAGTAGAAAGGAGCTTTAACCAACTAGGCCACGACGCCAGCTATCTGTTGTATCAATATCGAACAAAAAAGAGCAAAAAACTTAATTTTCAAATATTTGTTCAATCCTGTCTCTAATGCCCGTATTTATAAACAAGACTCACGGCTGAGTATATCTTTGTCATCAGTTTTTGACACATTTTACATAGAAAAAGTGTCATAAACGAATGCTCAAGACCGTGCTCAGCCTTGAGTCTTGTCTATGAATACGAGCATAAGCATGATGGCTCATGACTATATATGATATATATGATATACAGCCTGGTGATAGACGGACAAACAGACAGAGAAGTTCTAGTAATAGGGTCCGATTTTAACCCTAAAAAGGAAGGTCTGTTACCTGCTACTGGGTCCCTTAACAAGACACTGCTGCCTGAATGGACAGCTTAAGTAGCTGTGGAGTAAAGAGAATGCAGATTATGTGAGACGATAAAAGATACTTCCATTTATGTACTTGCAGAATGCATAGCACTAAGATCCCTATGACACGACGCCTTGGATAATGCTGGATAGATTAAGGATACTTTTCCAAGCTGAGACCCGCTGGTATCCTAAAATTCCACTCAACTTTCCCACGAGAGACCAATGGGATAGCGAAGAAATCTTCTTCCTAGAAACGGACTACGTGATTTACACTGACGGATCCAAAACTGGAAACGGCGCTGGAGCGGCGGTCTTCAGCAGGAAACCCAGAGTGGAAATCACAGCCAACCCGAGCAGGTATGGTACCGCCTTTCAGGCTGAAGTATACGCCATTGAACTGCTGATGAATCAATCTGTTGTAAAAAAGAACTGAGCTCGAACAGTATGAAATCTAAGATGGTATATAACTGTCTACAATCCCTTGAAATACTAGGCAAGGAAAACAGAATCAATTTGACCTGGGTGCCGGCGCATCGAGGAGTGGAGGGCAATGAGGAGGAAAACACTCTGGCAAAAAAGGGAACAGAGATTTATCGGTCCTGAACCATTTTTTGGAATTGCGGAAAGCATTGCTGGATCAGCCATAGCTACCTGGGCGGAGAGGAAAACCTACACGTACTGGGCTCTCTCACTCGAAGGCGTTCATATACTACTCTTCGAGTACAAAGAATAAGCAGATCCTGGAATGGAGTAGAATAAACCTACGCATTCTGTCGACCAAATTACCACCTAAAGAAGATAAGTCTGGCTCATACCTCTGACTGTCGGTTCTGTAATTTGGAGGAGGAAACTGCGGAGCACATACTATGCTCCTGCACAGTCTTGGACAGACTGAGGTATAATGTATTCGGCCGAACGATTTCAAAAAAGTGAAAAGTATAACCAAATACAACCATGGACTTCGTCAGAAGAATCCCTAGGGGTGAGCCACAATAGACCTAACAAAGGTCTCAGTGGAGGTGGCAAGAAGGCCCCATTTAAATAGAACCTAACCTAACCTTACTTTTCCGCTATTTTTGATAAGGGTATTTAGCTCATTAATCTTACTTGGTCATGAATCCTGTAATTATATCAAAATCCTAAAATTATAAAGGTCGTTATTCGTTATTATACGTGAATTATTTGTAACCAAATTTCACATTCCATCCACATTAATATGTTTTCACTGGCGTTATTTAAGCCGGCATAGGTGAGTTGCGCGCAATTATTGAGATTTTACATTATTTAATAAGGGAAGTCTCAGGTAGTAACCGTCAAGGGATTATCGGCATTCCCGGAATACGTAATTTTTACGATAATGCAAAGGGCTGCTTATGCTAATAAAATGAGGAAAAAACCAAAATACTGTGATTAGGATATTTGTTGTAATAGAATTTCAAGACAATAACAAGCCAATAAATGTTCTGTTATTGGGACTGCCCTAATAGTTTACCTTGGCGGGGGTAGACAGTAGATAAGTTTGTCCAAACCAATGGTTCAATAAAACTCAAAGTCCAAACCATTGAACATATTGAACCATTGGTTTGGATTTCATACAACCACATTTGAGATATGGATGAGCTCTTAGAGTTAAAGATAATTTTGTGTTTATCTTGTTGCGCGCAATTCGGCTCCTAATTTTGGTGTTCTTACTCGTATTCAGATAGAAAATTACCGCAACGCGCAACTCATCCCTGCCCATTTAATCTACTCCATCCACTTTTTAAATCATAAGTGACAGAACTTTCTCGTCCCGCACTATACAATTTTCGCCCCTATCCTAAACTATTTATTCGCAACCTTCCGTAACGGTGGGAACTAACTGAAATTCCTGTTCAGAGTTATGTATCTGTCTGGATATACATCTCGGACTAGGTAACAAGCCTGATTGATTTCCTATTCATAAATCACTCACCTCACCTTCCTGCAAATGAAATTTTTCGTCCGCATGTCGAAACAGATACAGGGCACAATGTCAAAGTTTAACGGTGTTTGCCATAGAAATAGGCAGGCCTGGCTCGATTGGATGATAAAATATGGAAAAATCAATTTGTGCACATGGAACACACGTCATAACCGATAGATTTTTCCTACCAAAAGTCAATAAACATCCACTGCTAGCAACAAAAACTGAGATAAATAATAATTGGACTAGTAGGCTTGCGCACGTAGTTTCAATAATTTATATCCTAAATCAAACCCCACTGTCACACTGGAGAGAATCTTAATAATTGATGGTTTCAGCTGACGCCATACTGTGGTGGATCGTGTGGATCGTATTGTAGTGCCATCTAGCGGTACTTATCGAAAGTAGGCCTGAGGTAGAAAAATAGGTAACTACTAAGGGTAATTAATGTGGCACCATCTACATTTTAGTCACTTGAAAATATCAATGTTGCCATGTTTCAATTATAAACAAACTAGATATTTCAGTGTTCCTGTGGAAACCCGAGACACACCTTAAATATATAGACACACGTTAAATATATTTATCTAATTCCGCTATCCTTGACGTTAGGAAACGTCACATTTTTCATAACCTTCATATACCTATCAGTTATGAAAAGTAGTTATGTAAAAACTTTACGTAACTGTTTATGTTTCAACATAGAGATACCACATGAGTTTCAAAGAATAATTTATTAATTAGGTAGGTACTGTCAAAACTGACAATTATTTCATTATTTAAACTGTACAATTAACCCATTATTTTAATTCAATAGTATTCTGAGATTTATAAACATTGAAAACATTATTCAGGACACAGTTATTTAAAGTAAGTCAATTTTCTGGGTGAATACATCATAGTAACAATACTTCTAACACCATTTGATTCCACTTCAATATTATCATTGTAATTGAAGATTTTATTGAATATTATGAAAGCGCGGAATTAGATAAAACGTTGTACGTAAACACGTTATGAAGAGAGCGATATTGTTCAACACGCGTAATTTGCAGAACTTGCTAGCGCTCGTTTTGGCAAATATTACGCTTGTTGAACAATATCGCTCTTTTCATAACTAATTACGTAAATATCTATTGTGATATTAATAAAAGTGGAAAAGTTGTGTATTTTGTTTGTTTTAAGTTAAGAACATTATCTATTCATTGTTCGCCAATCGCCACACTTCTATTATGGAGAAAGATAAGTGAGTGTCACAATACCAGCAATACCATGGTTTCAGTTTTCCAAAAGAGCCACGCGCTGGTAACATTGTGACACTTACTTATCTTTGTCCATAATAGAAGTGTGGCAAATAATAAATATTTATGTTTTTAAATTAAAACAAACAAAGTACACAATTGTAAGAAACCTTTTTTCCTAGTATATATGTATAAACTTGATAATTTTCAAATGTACACGAAAACATAATATTCATAATACCACAAACATATTTAAGGTGTGCGTCTTGGTTTTTTACAGGAACTCTGAAATATCTAGTTAGTTTATAATTGAAACATGGCAACATTGACATTATTAAGTGAGTTAAAAGTAGGTAGCTGTACACTAATTACAGTTTCTTATTTCCCAGTTTTCTACCTTGTACCTCCTTTCAATACGTGCCTCTAGAAAGCACTAGAACCGATCCACAGCAAAATGGCGTCATATAAAACCATCAATTGCTAAAGCTTTCATAACTTTCTCATGTTTCAACCACTGAAATTGTATGCAATAAGTCATACGTATTGAACTGTATTCAATAATTGGTTAACAAAAATTGTACCAGATCCGTAAACGGCACCGAGGGTTTTCTCCGGCTCTGTGACCGTATCATCACTCTCATGGGAATCGTCGAGCTCCGCGGTCATAATCAGCTCAACAAGAGCAAATACATCCGAACACGATGCAGCTTGTTCTCGCGCCGATTTGCATTAGTAATGTGGCCGTTGCCCTTGTTCGATAAAGCGAAATGTCTCGTTTATATCGTTTATCTGCTACCCCATACCGTTTACTGTTACGAATGTGTCAACACACGGTGATATTCGTTTACACGTTTGTTCGCTATAATTCTCCGATAGATACTCAAACGTTTCGAGTGCTGCCATCACTTTTAACGTTGTGTTTGACTCGATCAACCGATGTGTAATGTCTTCTTGCGATTGTTACATGGTCTAGTCTGGTTTCAAATTTGCATAATGGAATTATTTCGATACGGAATTGTACAAACA
>CAJUYG010000656.1:88967-116862 GCA_910591675.1 Galerucella calmariensis | reverse complement strand
TGAAAATGCTTAGAACGGGTTAGTCGAGCTAATGAGATAATGGCTATTATAATATTTCCAAAAACAGGATAATCGTTATAATTATACAGTGATATTCAAAAGTCTCCTCCCCCCTCGTATCTTTTGAACGGCTACACTTACATTAATAAAATTTGGAGGGTGATAATAAAGTGTTGTAAACTTCTCTACGAATGGTAACAAGTGACGTAATAGTAATAGATGACGTCACAGTGCCACTCTGGCCAATAATTTTTAATAGGCCTTATGGCAAGTGATATTTCGTTTGAAAGGTATTGACATTGGCTACATAGCCATATTAATTTTTTTTGGGTTTAAACTAATTTTGACGGATGAATTAAATAAATACCAAAATTATTGAAATTATTTTTTTAAATTTATGCTCCGTCTACTTACTGACAGTAAACTCTTGTCGTACTCGTTCGAATGTGTCAGCTGAAATTGCATTGCATTCTCCAATAATTCTTTCTTTCAAAACGCCAATGCTATCTGGTGCCGTAGTATAAACCTTGGATTTCAAGTACCCCCATAAAAAAATCTAATGGTGTCAGATCTGGTGGCCGAGGTGGCCATTCTATAGGACCTCGCCGGTCGATCCATCTACCTCGATATTCTTCATCCAGGTAACGTCCTACTGCACCATAATAATGTGCAGGAGCACCATCTTGTTGAAATGTTATTTCCAGATGGCCGAATTCATCTGGATTATCTTCCAGAATTTCAAGAATTAACGGCTCAATTGCATTTTGTAACATCTCCAGATACACATCACCGCTTAGATTTGAATTTAGGAAGACAGGACCAACTATGTGGTTTCCCAAAACACCTGCCCAAACATTGACTTTCTCTGGAAATTGGGTACGTTGTTCATGAAAGGTGTGAGGATTTGTGTCACTCCAATACCTTACATTTTGTGTATTCACATTTCCATTGAGGCAAAAAGTTCTTTCGTCACTAAAACAAATTTTTTTTGTGTAATGTCGGTTTTGACTAATTTTATTTGTCATACATTCACAGAATTCTAGATTCACCAATTACTAAGATAGCTGCTACTTTGTCGGCTTGAGTACGTACCATTTTGCCTATGTAGACTCCTAAACATCTCGTTAAACAATAATAAAATTAAATATTTAAGCTATTTTGAAAAACTTTGCAAAGCAACAACTATCAGAATACTTTGCTGACCGGGATCATAACAAAGTTTTACTATTTTTTTATCATAGTGAAAAAAAACATGGAAATTGTTAACCAGTCAGTTCCATCTAAAATAAAACGTGATTAAAATAATTTGTATGTTGTAATACCGGACATTTGAAAAAAAATCTCTGGCTTCTCATAAGGATGGCCAAAGAATGACACACATTACAAAATTATTTACTTATTCTTCATTTTTTTCAGCCTTTCTTCAAGTGATGATGAACTTTTAGTTCATTTTTATCAAAGATATCACTGTCAAATTGTCAAAAATTTTCACCCACTCGTACAACAAAAATTGCCAATAGATTTGCAACGAATCACAAACGGAATGTCAGAGTTTGACAAAATTCCGATCTATTAGAAAATTCCTTCTACGAACAAACCTATTAGTAGTAGTAGGTACTATTTTTGCATAAGTTTTCCATCTCGGTACTCTCAATGCAATTCAGTATAAAGTGACTAAATAAGTTGAAAAGTTGTGATTTTCTACTGGCGTAATTCAAATCGCAAAATGGTGAAATCATGGACTTATACCACTCTAACCTTTATTTCCTCACCGGTTTTCTAACATAATCGTGTATTAAACTGACATAAAAAGAACTTTCCGACTTTCCAATTGCTTTTTCAATTCCCTCGAGGCACAACCGAAAAATGTAATAGCTTGTTTCTTATTCTGAAATAAGCAATTAATGTTCTCTTAAATCAAATGCTCGTTTTTTTTCGGTACGTCACACGCAAATAACACTAAAAGAAATTAGATGTTCCACATTAAACATGTTGAAGGAACAACGGAACGAAAAACAATTTGGCCTCCGCATAATCTAAAATTAAACTCATGTACCGTGAAATTTAAAATAAATTCGGAAGCATCCAAATAACAGTTAAAAGGAGGACGGCAAAATTAAAGATAAATGTTGAATAAAAACGTCTGTTACGGCGGCACCCTAAACGAGAAAATCGAATCTTAAACTGTCCTCAAATTAACGCCGGCAGTTGTTTAGTTCTCCTAAACGGTTTGTGTTAACTCTTTTTATTTAATTATGAAGGGTTCCTTTTTTGAACTTTCACTAACTGCTCTCGGAAATGCGGGATAGAAAAGTATTCTAACGCCTTAATGTCTAAAGTATATTCAATTAATTACCAAAACGAAGTATCGCTAAACGGTTTTCCAGTATTTGTTAATACGAAGGGTATATACTGGGTGGACGGACAAAAACGAAACACAGCTATTATCAGAAACTGCCTCAACTCTTTCCGCTACTTCCCCATCATCTTGAAATATTCAAATATCATAAGGGGTCGAGTAATGTGACACTTTAATCAGTATACTAGGATTTGTGTGAATCAGTTCAAGCTGTAGGGTGACGCGGCGCATTTATGAAAACTATGTGTAGGTGCAACATTCACATTTTATCAGATTTCGAAATAAAAGTTGCTTGTTTTTTTTTGTTTGCATCTGAAATAGATATTTTTCTAATTTTGACATATAAAGTGACACTTTTTAAAACTGATTGACATTATGAAACGTCTTACTTTTTGTAACTCAAAATTAGTGACAGAAAGAATTATTCTATTTATTAAACTGTTATAATACAAGTTAAAAACATAAATTATAAATTAATTTATTATTATAAATATTGATAACACAATTATTGCAATTATTCAAATTAATTCCTGACGACATATTTTTTTCATTGCCGAACTTGCTGTTATTTGGGAAGCGGCGCACATTGCATTAGATGTTTCACCAAATATTTCTTGCGCTATAAGTTTTTTATTTATAATTCATGGAATTTTCAACATATCCCTCCGCAACAGAGGTAGGTTTCCAACCTCCATACCTCTTTAATTTTAAAATATCAGCGCCACTGTCTGCTAGGAAAGTGGCAGAGCTTCTTCTGAAGCAGTGGCCAGTATATAGAACAGGATTTGAAGGACCAAGAAATTGTGCAATAACTTTTGGCAGACTACTAAATGTGTTAATTCCCACAGAATTTCTGGTACATTTTCCATTCGCATATTTTACAAAAAATCTGTTGTGTTTAAGAACCTGGGGACGCAACTTAATATATTTTCTTAATATTTCAACAAGATTCGTATTTTCAATGTCTCCAGTGGTAATTGCAAACTGCCGTATAACTTTTGTTTTTGAAGGTGAGATATCAACACGAAAATGGCTTCCTTCGTCTATAACATTTTCAACTGTAAGAAATGTTAATTCTGCTTTTCTTCATGCTCCTGCCATTCCAATTATCAGTGCAACCCTAGCCATTAAGTATTCTTTGTCATCAGCTTCCACTAAAATTTTGGCAAAATCTTCTTCAATAAAAACTTTTGACTTTTTAGCAATGTACCCGTCCGCTTGCCTTTTAATATATGCTACCAAATTTGTATATTTTTCAATATCAATATTCCTTTTCAGATTTAGTTCAGACCTTAACATTGAGTAAAGTGTCCATAATGTGGAAACTTTTAAATCTTTCTTACCCTCAAAATATGCAAGTAAAACTTTCTCATTAACATGTTCAATTTTCTTCTCATCACACCACGTAAAAAATTTTTCGTATGCCAAATCATAAACTGCCTTTGACTTTTGGGGAATTACTGATAATAGAGCATCATCTGCTGCCTCTTCAATATCGCTTGGTAGCTCTTCAGAACTTGAATCACTCATTTTTTTAAAATAAAACTAAAATATATCAATCTCGCTAAAAACCTTCCGTCCAGACTTTTTTACAAAATGTCAAATGACAACTAACATGAAGTAACAGCAACAAACTAAATTTATGTTTTCCAAATTTTTATCAATTATATTAAATTTTATTTTTTTATTACTTCCTTCAAAATTTGAAAAAATCTTGTATGCAATACGTTACGAAATGAAATTTTGTGTAACTTGTGAGTTTTTGCGAAACTCACTTCTTTCGTTCCGCAAAAATCTCACGCGTTACACAAAATTGGGCATTTCGTAACTGATGGCATAAATAGCTATTACGTAACTAGTTATGAAAAAAGCGATATTGTTCAACAAGCGTAGTATTTGCCAAAACGAGCGCTAGCGAGTTCTGCAAATTATGCGAGTTGAACAATGTTGCTCTCTTCATAACGTGTTTACGTACAACGTTTTATCTAATTCCGCCCTTTCATAATATTTAATAAAATCTTCAATTACAATGATAATATTAAAGTGGATTCAAATGGTGCTAGAAGTATTGTTACTATGAAGTAGGTATTCACCCAGAAAATTAACTTACTTTAAATAACTGTGTCCTGAATAATGTTGTTTTCAATGTTTATAAATCTTAAAATACTATTGAATTAAAATAATGGGGTAATTGTCAGTTTAAATAATGAAATAGTTGTCAGTTTTGACAGTACCTAATTAATAAATTATTCTTTGAAACAGTTACGTAAAGTTTTTTCATAACTGATATATGAAGGTTATGAAAAATGTGACGTTACCTAACGTCAAGGAGTGATTTAAAGTGTCACATTTGATAGCTGCATTAGATAAAATAAATGATTAACGTCTGTAACAGAGTTGGGAACTTTTTGGATAATAAAATTATACATATTAAATTATTTTGTACATCTTTATAATTCAATTTCCCCTAACGGTTAATTAAATTAGATTTTCGAAATATTGTTGGATAAAAACTTTTAAAAGCAGGAAAATATTTCAATTTAACTCTTTATATTAAAGTAACGTTTGTTTTAAGATTAAACGTAAAACTTGAACACATCGTCATACATATTCATGGTTTGAGCGGAATTACTTATCTAAGAAATCTTTGCCGCCCTTCCTCTTTTTGTACAGACTGGTTCTTTCGCGGGACTATCTTTGAAAATTAATGTCGAAAACCAGAATACTGGAAACTATAAACTTCCCAAATGCGAATAAAATGTTAAAATAGAGCATTTGCATTACATAAGTAATCGGATGATATCTTTATCGAAATAAGTAACTGGTTATCATGAACATATTGTTCGGAAGGGTTTAGCTTTTTTGACAAAGTTATTAAAAATCGAAAATAAGAATATTATTATAATTATTGAATACGTTCGAGAATAGAGAGTGGAAAATGACAATGATATTTACTATTTAATGTCAATTTATCCTTGTTTGCCATAGAAATAATGAAAATTGTGTTTTTAATCTTAATATTTATAATACTTAATAGTTTTTGGTTGAAGTTTAAACTTTTGAAAAATGGGTTGGTTTACTTTTTTGTATATACGGTCGTAGAAAAAATAATGTTTCTAACTCATGCGCCTTTGACCGCCCTTGACCGCTTGCTTGACTGCAGTCGCGAGCGGGAAAGTATCACTTTCCGCACTTGTTAGGAAAATAACTATTTTGTGACCCACATCGATTCATGTTTAACTGGACGGATATTAAGCTCACTTCACTAAGAAAAAAATGAAGCAATTTGCTCCACTTTAAGAATTACCACATGGAACGCTCACTTGAAAAGAGTTATCCACAAACTATCGCTGTCGTATGATCTGTGGAAAATCCTGGAGCTAAGCACCCAAATATATTTGGAATACGTTAAGTGAGACCAATGATTACTCACACATGGAGCTATTGCTAGGTCAAAAGCTTTACATCAAACGGCCCAAACAAAGCTTTCTGGTATACAGAGACAGACAGACAGAAGAGTTGCCGACGCAAACAGAGGCATCTGCTTATTAAGATCCAGATATTTTGCAGATATTGCTGTATAGTACAGTAATTTATTTCTAGATTGAAGCAATCATGTGGTAAGGATATTCAGTCTTAAATCAGCATGAAGTTGTTTTGATATTGCCAAGAGTAGTAATCTGGATTCACCACCCAAAAAAAACTCATTCTGTTTGAAACTCTTCTTCGGACAGAAAGCTTCGGATCTCTTTGGCTGATATTCCACTAACTGATATTATTAATAAAATTGATATTATTAATCATCGAAGTTTTCTTCACCTTTCAATATTTGGACCATACAGAAAACGTCAATTGCGGAACTAGCCAGACGTTACACCCATGCTCAATCCCTTAAGAGATGGGATGGAATCAAAGGATGCAGTCACGCCAGGATCACCCTGGGCGACCCTGGGAAGCTGGCGCCGAAGAAATATTTGGCGATGACCAGGAAAAACCTACGTTTAACAGTAGAATTTCTGTCTGGCCACTGTTAACTACATAAACACCTCCATAATATGGGGCAAGTGGACACACCTCTATGCAGGATGTGTGAACAGGAAGATGAAACTGTCAGGCATGTCTTATGCGAGTGTCCGGAGTTATCGTCAATAAGAGTGTGTGTTCGGTGAGTATTGGCCTACACCTGCCGATAAAAAGGAGATGTCTCCTAGTGACCTTTCCACTTCCCTGAGAAGGACAAGATTTACTATGAGCGAGTGACCTAGGAGGCCTAAGTGCTGTGGGCCTAAACTTACCCTCCCTATTCTACAGGTACAGATACAATCCTTAGTGTTGGAAAAAAATCAAACCTAGCACAAGTAAATGCAAGCGCTGTATAAAGTTTCCAAAAAAAAATGATCGGATTTACATTTGGGAACATGTCTTAAGACTCCAGATTCACTGTCTCGTTTTGTATACTGTTTCTATCATGAATGGTTGGGAGTGCAAGAGCTCGGTTGAAAAATTCTGCAGTAATACAAAACTGAATTTCTACAGTTGAATATTCGTTCTACCTTCCTATAAAAAAGTGACCTGTCCACCTTCCCAAGAAGGACATGATGGACGATGACCTAGGAGGACAACTCGTTTCTGCAAGTAAGGAAAACTTACAAATCTTGCACCAATAATTTTAATCTAAGGTCGTTCCCAACGCTAACATTTATGTATCTTTGGAAGCATAAAGTGAAAAACTTGCTTTGAGATCGTATCCTTTTTTGCTTATCTGGTCATATTGTATATCACAAATCGTTTTTCACCAGAACGTCTATAAAGACAACGATATCTGACCCTTTTTGTATCCATTATATTCAATACTTACTTTGAGTAGTTTTATTTTTTTCCCGACAACGAGATAAATTTCCACCATTGTGACGATCTACTTGGGTAGACCAATGGAAATCGAAAATAAAATTTTTGCTGTTTAGTGGGTCTTTTGTAACCTTCTATGCGTTACTATAGAACCAAATTTCATTCGTTTCAGAGAATTTTTTAAGTTAAAAAGCTTTAAAATGGAACGTAAATAATATCTGTCGTCACCGTTTAACTTATTGAAAATCGTTGAAAATGTCACTCTATACGTGATTACTATTGGCTAATTGTATCACGAATTATAAAATCAACATTATTCCTTGCTAATTTCCTACACCTAATAAAATTACACTCTGTATTATTATCGCTATGTCATTGAATGCGTTTCAGTATTTACGACTGTCTCTTCGCATTTCTGGAGGTCTAATTACCATGTAGCTATAGAACCGAGGATTTCAAGTAGGTATTTCAGTTACAAGATTATCCCCTTACCCCTTATTTGGCACTCAGTTTACTGTGCAACACCGCTACACTTACAAGCTAGTTTATTAAATGTGGAGAATTATCCTTGGCATTAACAAGAGACAAATTGTATGCAATGTCAAAGATGATATGCTGACTTAGTGTGTTATAGAAATTAGTAGTCGACTCCAAACCACATTATTTGCTACAGCAGGTTACACGTAATACTTAAACTTTGAGTTTGATTTACATTTGCTGTTGTAAAAACGGTAATTTTCAGTTTTTTATTTTAGTGAGGCAGTATGGTAGCTCACATTTAAGCGCTTAGGCTCACTAACTTCTCCCATTTTTAATAGATGTTTCCTTGTAAGTTCTCACTGAAGCCGACTAAGTGAGTAGGCATTCCACCTTGTCTACCTTCTTCAATACACTTCTGACCTTGTCAATCTTCTTATGCAATCCTTTCTGATTTAACCAATGCTAAAGAACATTCACTTCCTAGACACCAGTACCATGGTGTGTAATGGAACTAGATGATGTCTCCATGATTACCTGGTAAAGGAGAGGAACACCCCCCTTTTTTTCACATACCGATCAACCTCCTTCTAGTCGCTAAACCAGTCTACACTGTGGGCCAAAATAAAGGAGTACATTTTTTAATTGAAAATATTTTTTTGTTTCTTGGGCGATTTATTTTCTTTTTGCAGTGCTAATAACCTAACATGTTCTCAACATGACTCTATATTTGGAAGCAAAAATAATGTGCAGGGTCGGACGAAATTACCGGATTCGCGAAATACCAATTTTTTATTAAATTAACATTAACTTTCATATGCGGTGACGTCACAGTCATAGTCTTCGCCTCGCTACGTTGGAGAACGACATATTCTATTGACATGAAATTTTCAGAATCATATTTTTATCCTTTTTTTAATTTTTTGGAAAATTAAACCACAATATTTTTAAATTCTTTACTTCAACGTTTCGTTTTATTAACAACATTTCCAATATAAGCGAAAAAACGCGCTATCCCAATAAAAACCGTTCCTGGAACGTGCACTTCACTGGATTCCATTTCTAGTAGACTATCATATCGTTGGAATGTCATAAAATGAAATATTTCATTTCACATCCTTCTTGTTTGGATTTCTTACAACCACATTTGAGATATGAATGAGCTCTTGAAGTTAAAGATAGACTGTTCTTAGCGACTAGACTGAGGTTAGACGGTTTTTAATATTCTAGACGACTATCTGTGGGTGTCCGCTCCTCTATGGGTTCATCACCTGTTCCCTAGATGGGATATTCACTTGCTCAGTGAATATGTACTCCAGTGTCATGCAATCCAAACTCGTTTGAAAAATGGGTTCATATAAAATTGTTGTCCCAGTTGTATCAGTGTGTCCTACTCGAAAATTATTCAAAGATCATAACGCAGAACACTAATTTATGCCGTTTTTGTAAAAGCAGACACGGAACGACTTGAAAGTTATAAAAATATTCGAATAAGGGCAGGAGGATAAAAATATAATAAAAACTCAAATGTCATCAAACACATAATTAACACGCATACTATAATGAATTTTTAAAGGTTAAAAATTGGGTCGCGACAAAACAAAAATAATCTCCGATTCATTTTTGTCTCCATCATTACGAATAATAATATCACTTGTGAAATACAAAACATTTAACTATAGTTTTTTTCCAAATGCCAATCAAATGTCGAAAGGAATAAAGTTTTGGAGTGGTTACTTCAATTAGCCATTATGGAAATTGATTAAACCTCTGGAAATTTGAATGTTGGTAGATTAGAAAGCAATATTCCGTATAGGAAGGAAGCATCAATCAACAAATTTAAAGACAGACTTGAAGACAAAGACAAAATATTATAGCGATAGGAAATAACACAAATGTTTATATTTTAATTCCATAAACATCTTAGGTGAATTATTTTGAACGCGATAACAAGTTTTGACAGATTGCGTTCTAAAAAAAGAGACGTGGTAGATCAACGAGGGACTCGGATGCCATAAATGAATTTTATAGTGCAGAAAATGGGCAGCGCAAATTTACGGACCGTAAAAATAGCCGGAACGAATAAAATTTATCAAATTTAAATCACGTACGAATTAAAGCGATGTATTTTTGGTAGTATCGTTTGTTTAGCCGTCCGTGCAGAAAGATAAATAATGATGTATTGTGTTCGGAATGGCTAGACATAAAAGAGTTGGAATATTCCCGACCTAATACCAACCGAAATTGCACCTTCGACCTATGTTTCCCACAATAGGCTAGTTAGGTAACTGTCCAAGATTTCCTACCTTATTCATCACGAAAATGAAAAAAATTGTTTAATGAAATTAGTCGCTCTAGATACTCTTGATAGTTCTTTGGAATATTTGCCAAATACAGAGTGAACTGAATTTTTTGATTAATTCCAATCGATACCATATTGGACAGCCACATATATTTGAACACACCTACAACTTTATTTCTTCCAAAATACAATATCCGAGAGCAATGTTTTCCAAAAAGTACTTTCCACCACCACTTATCTCAACCGATTCAAGCCTCACCACGTCTCGCGTCTCGTGGCCGAGTCTGAGGGGTCTTCCTTTACGCTCTGTACCCACCGTGGTGTCTTTTACTTTGTCTTCTGTCGTAACTTGCTACTAAAGGCGACCTTAAAAAATGATTCCACTTGTTCTAGCTGGTCCCAGTTGAAGTGCCTAGCTTTCTTCTAGGTAGATCTTCTTCTTACCTCGAATTCTCTACCTAGTAGTTTTCTTAGTTTTCAATTGGACGAAGCTAACTCCTTGTGCTGGTCCTTTTGAAGTTGTCGGTGTGTTCCTTGTCGCCCTGTTGTCTAAGGCATATGGACATCCGTTGTACTTCTCTGGGTATTCTTCCTGTCAATTCTCGCAAGTGGCTGATTTATCTAGCAGTCTTGGACATTCGTTAAAAACATTGTAGCCATCCACATTTGGCGCACTTAATGTGAATAAGGTAGTCGTCTGTTCATGTGGAGTCCCTGTCAGTTTTAGCATTGTGTCGGTCCATTGTTTCTTCGTAGCTCTTCACATCTTATCTTAAATTCACCTCTTTCAGCCTTCCTAAAGTTGATCCGAACTGCCTTCCTTCCGATTTCCTCTCGTAGTTCGTGTCCTCGCTGTTTGTCTTCGTATGAAGATATTTGCTTCCTATGCTTCTCTAAAATTCCAATGTTATTGGAACTTTAGTTCTTTACGTCAGGTTATGTTTGAGCAAAAGATCTGACAGTTACGTTACGTTATGTTACGTTATGTTACTTTGCTTCGTAATGTGCCTTGCTTGCGAGCGTGTGCTCTCTCCTGAGTCTCTCTCTCGTTTACGGAGCAGCGATTCATATGCTTTGGCAGGGAATCGAACCCGGGCCGCACGCGTGTAAGGCGAGCATTCTACCACTGAACAACCGAAGCTACATTAAAATTCTATGCAAAGCTGGTATTCGCAGTGCTGGTGATCTACTTGAATTTGTTCGGATAAATTTTTACTATTATTTCCACAATTTTTTTTGCGCTATTGTTTTTTTTTTGTTTATTTACAGCATCGGTTGTCAGGACGGTAGGTTGTGTTTACTGGTTTCTAAGTTTAACACGTCGGTAAGTGATTTACTTACCGTTCAGACGTCGAATAGTATATTAAGTATCAAGAACGGTAAGGGTTGTTTACCGGTCGACAGCAATGTTTGGAGGCTGAACGTTGCGAAGCCTCCAATTTTGCTGGAGACCGGTATCACCCTTAACGTTCGAAATGCTTGTACCATTTTTTGCGCGATCGTATTGAAATATTCGAATTTCGAATAAAATAATTTAAATTTCTTCGAAATGGACGAAATGTCGAAAGTGACATTTATACTTCTCGATCAGTTTAAAATATAATTTGCATTTTGGTGAAATTTTTTTCATGCTATTTATTACTTTTTATATTGTTCTGTTCGATTCTGTTTATTAAAAAAATATCAATCTTCTCATATTTTTTGTTCCTTTTGTATAATGAATGGAGTAATACATTATTTAAGACCACTTAAATTTATGTAGGGCTAAGACTTCGGTAAGTAATTTACTTACCGACGTCTGAACGGTAATTAAATCACTTACCGACGTGCTAGACTTAGAAACCAGTAAACACAACCTACCGACCTGACAACCGATGCTGTACATAAACAAAAAAGATCGATCGCGCAAAAAAGTAATAAATAGCATAAAAACAATTTCACCAAAATGCAAAATATATTTTAAACTGATCGAGAAGTATAAATGTCACTTTTGACATTTCGTTCATTTCGAAGAAATTTAAATTATTTTATTCGGAATTTATTTCAATACGTTAACGCAAAAAATGGTACAAGCATCTCGAACGTTAAGGGTAATTACAACGTTTGCATGTAGATTCCTCTCGTAAAATTGGACAAAATGATTTGAGAATTAAGGGGTCTAGCACATTCACTTTTCGAAATACAGGGTGTTAAAATTTTGAAAACTTGAATGTTTTAATTCGATAACTTTAAAATGGATGGATACATTGATTTGACATTTGGCAGGTTGTTTTTAAATGTAAAAGGGCATATTTTGATAGAAATAGTAGTTTGTGCAACTAGTGTGGATATGATGGCCATATCGCACGAGGACGAAGGCGACGACGCCGTAGGCGGAGTGCTCAATCGTTCAAGTGCGATATGGACAATCCACACGAGTCGAACAGCATATTTTTTCTACGACCCACTTAAGAAAAAATCTAGAAAATAAAAATTTCTATAAACTGTAATATAACTTCAAATTGAAAATTTAACAATTCAATTTTATGTTCCTACTAATTTTTTGTGGTGAACGTACAGTTCTTGAATGTCCAATTTGTATAATTCTACGGTTTCCCTTTTTAAATATACGATGCTGTTATAAGTAGATTTTGCCAGTCGGACTCGCTCATGAAGGGTACCGTACCATTATCTATAATAATGAATATTTTGCTAAATATTTCAAACGTCTACCTGTTGTCGTTATTAATATCAAGCAGAAAAACTATTTAAAAATAAAATTAACAATCATTCTTCACGGGGAATCGAACCCGGGTCTACCGCGTGAGAGTCTGGTTTGCTTACTACTCGACCACCGAGGAATATGCAAATTGTTTATCTATAACGTCAGATGTATTAGATAATTTTTGCTTAAAAGGAACTAAAGTTTCTACCGTGTGTCCCGCGACACGCTCTACCTTTTTTGTATAATAAAAATTGTTTATCATCCCAAATTGGAAAGCTACCGGGTTTGAAACACTATGCTGTCAAAACACTGCTCTTCAGCCAACGTTACGTCCTGTAGTAAAGCATCTTTTATATTGAGCAAGTAAATAGTAGTTCCAGTGATTACGTATGCTGTTATCAATTCATTTTAAAGATCCAAAACCCCGTACGTGGACCACCCGGTAGCGTCGGTGATATTTATACGTTCCAAGGTCTCTTAAAATGTGGGTAGCATGCCTTTTTTTATATGAAATATATTTTTCCAGCCCTGCGTTATTAAATAATCATTACTGTACCTATGTTTGTGGAAAATAAATATATATATTCTCTCGCGTATCTTGTAATCTCTAAAGAACGTAGAAAAGAAAACTTGGTAAAGATTGAGTGCAAGTTAATCTGTACAAGCAATTAAAGGGCACTTTGATTGGAATTTTGTTGTACATAAAGGTTTTTATCGCAACAAAAAGGAGCGAATCCAATCGACAGTTCCCAGTGAAAATACAAATTGCTGATTGTGACACCCCAGAGAGACGAGCTTCGGAGCTCTGAGCGGACTCACCGCGCCTTTGGAATGCTCCTTTTATATTTATTTTGTCGTTTTGAACCTCTGTATTCGACGAATTAACAGAAACGTAGCCGCAACAATCGATACACACGAACTCTAAAGACCAATTTCGTCCAATTTAGTCTATGTTTTAGAGAGGATGCCAACTTGCTTCATCAAATCAAGGAAAAGTGGACATGCAGTGAGTTCTTAAATATATATTCTCAAAAGAACTGCCTTCAAGATTGTTTTATATAAAAGTATCTAAAGAATGATTGTGATCAAACATTATCAACTTGCTTCTCACTTATATAGGAGACGAAATAACCCCAATATCTTGAGCCTCTTAAATAACAGATGTGATTGATTGATTATTTGGGTAACAACAATAAGAGGCTCCAAGTCCTTGAGCTTTTTGTGATCTTGGTTGTATTGTATATGTGAAGTTAGTGAAAGTGGCTTTTTTATTTGGAGTTGGAGGAGCATGTCGAACCAATGAATTAGTGGAGATTACCACGGACGTTTTAGAGGACAAGCTAATTGTTACAATTCCCGACTCAAAAACCAACGAGAAATCTTTTTCGCTGTTGTATATTTTATTTGAAAAGTACGCAATAATAAGGCCAGTCCATGTTTCTTACCAAACATTCTATGCATCATATAGAAATGGTAAATGTGCGGTATTCATTTCTTCTCTAAAATAGAGTATCTCTATCTTGGAAATCCTAATATGTATACTAGTCACTTCGACAAATATATATATTAGGGAAGATATATTAGACCTACAAGAACTTGGTGGATTGGAAAGGGCAAAGGTTGCTAGAGAGTATTTAGAAGAGAGTGACCAAAAAAGTTTGCATAGCTCGCGAAATTCAAATCGGCGATTGTTCCGGACCTGGATTAAGCACTAGGGAACCACACGATGTCGAAAGGAGTGCTTGCTTGGCCATTGTTTCAGAGGTTACAGAGGTTACAGAGGACATATACCTTGGCACGGTTATCTGAAGCCGTGAAAGGAATGCGTCGAAAACATTCGATATCGCCACGTTTAACTATAAAAAAGCTTAAGTTCTAAGTATGTAGAAATAATAATAAGAAAAGGGACTTTTTATTATTAACAATATTGACAATATGATCAAACGTTAATTCTTCAATGTGCTCGTTTACTTGGATTTTTTCTATTAACATTATTTTTTCAATGTATGATTATTGAAAGATGAGCTATATTAATTTAAATCTCATCAAAACCAATCTATCCTTGCCGTGACAGCGATACTTATAAGTTGGTTAAAACATTTAGCATAACAAAAGGTCTCTAGTGGACTCAAAAAAGGGTTTTTTTATTTCCCTCTACCCGTTATTATGTTTAATTAAATTATGTTCCCAATGAAACAATTACCACTTGACCCTAAATTGATATATCGGCCACTAGAGGCCGATGTCGGGATACTCCATTCGTTACTTTAAAACAAAAAATTAGAATTGGGCGGATGGGGATTAGAATATATTTTGTCTAAATTAGCTGAAAGTACGAAATACATTGCTGAAAATTTTGAAAATGTGTAAAATTTCGGTTGGCCGAATTTTTTTCCGGTAAATTATAAATTATAAACAAAAAAGAAGCAGAAGACTTGGAAATCATAAAAGGAAAGATTCTTAGAACGATGCTGGGGCCGAGCATAACTGAACTGGGGAAAAAAGACTCAAAACTAACAAAGAAATACGCCTAAAATGGGCAGGACATTATTATGAGATGAAAGCCTGGAGAAATGATAAGAAGAATAACACAATGGACTCCTCTATGGCCGAGAAGAAGTGGAAGACTTAAAAAAAGTTGGAGGAATCAGGTAGAAGATGATACAAAAAGGATGGGAATCAAAGAGTGGAGATAAAAATGCAGAAAGGAAGAAAATAACTTCTGAAGCCAGAGCACACAAGAAATTGTAACAATGAGGAGTGAAAAGGGAGTAATCCACCCTAATACATGAATTTAAAAGCGCATTAGCGTTAGCAACAATCTATTAGATTAAAAGGCTTGATGATTATTGTGAGAAAAAACTATGAGCAATCTCTAGTTAATAACGAAAAAAACGTATTTTTTCCATTTTTACCCGTATAGTTGATGTAGATGGATATTTTGCGTTTTTTATTCTAAAGAATTCCCTCCAAGTATCTTCATTTTCAAAAAGCTATAATAGTGGCATCTACCTTCAAGGCAGTAAATAATAATGGACATTTCTATGGTCGCTTCTGGATACATTTAACAAAGAAATAATCTTGATCCACCGCTTCAATCTTAATTTTAAGAAAATGTTTCGTCCATTAGGTGATGCTACTTTCTATTTGCATTTTTGGACCATGGCATGTCACTCGGATGTCAAATTTACTGGAATTATCCAGTCTATAATTCATACTATAGCTACAATCTATTAATTAAAACAGAATGGTACAGTTTTTCAAAAAACTAGCTTCATTATTTTCCAATTCCTTTTGTTTCTATTTAGAAATTAAAAGTTAGCATCAGTTTTGTCGCTCTGGAAAAAGTCTCTTTAACTTTTGTCGCTGATATAACGACAAAAATATCACAGTTGACGGGATTTCCCACAAATGAAAATAATGAAATGAATTGTCACTTTGAAATTAAGTTAATTTTGTTAGTTTTTATCAGATATACAGAGTGAAAATTGCATGTAACTGTATGGGATTTTTTATACATAAATTAAATTGTTAAAGAAATTAATTCATATCGGTTTATTAACAAGTCTATGACAACATGATAGTATTTTTGCACTGTTTTTAATATTCTTGTTTTTTAATTAAAAACAAAACTCAATAATTCCATCGAATTTTTCGGATCTGTAAGCATTAATGAAAATGTCCATGGAACATTTATCAACATTACGCTTGGAAATTCGGTTCGGTTAGAGATTCTGGATTTGTGGAAGTTGAAATTAACTCAATTGTTCAACGTCGATTGGCTTTAAAACACATGTATGTGAATGTTAAGCTTTTTATGTGGAAATTTTTAAAAAATCTTTTTTTTTTCTTTCAATACAACAAAAACTAAACGTGTTTTTTATATTTTCCCAGTACCTCCAGTACATTCTTAGTTTAAGTTTCATTTCATTCATATACATTTTTTAAGCAAGTAAGACTAGGACTCACTATAATTTTCACATTACTTTTGAGAACCTTAAAAGCGTCACGACATCTCCGCTAATGCGTCTTGTCTAATAAATAAAATAGGCTAGAGATCTGTATCTGTATCTGTATCTATTTTGTGATGAAAAAAACAACTAAGTACGGCCGGAAATCGAATCGCGGTCTACTCCAGCATTCTCCGAATTGTCATGACGCGGATAGCTGTCAAACGTTCTTATTTTGGGTATATCTATAGTATAAAGTGTAAACAAATTATAATTGTGAGATAAACTAAAAATAAAAAGTGTTAGTCTCGGTTTTTCATTCTAATGGAAGTTGATACTGATAGGTACTTTTTAAATATTCATGGCCGCAGGAAAAATAGTGTATATCACGTTGCAAAGTGAATTTCACTTATTTCATTTCCACACTCACCGATGTCAACATTATTTTTTAAAAACCATTAAATTAAACAATATTTGTTACAATTATCGCATGCTCGTAGGAAAAATAGTGTACATTACTTGTGCGAAAGTGATTTTTCACACTCGTAGGAGTGTCTCACTCGTGTGAAAAATGTCACTTTCCGCACTCGTTACGTAATATACTAACCTACTCTTTCTGGATATAACTCATAGGTTTAAACAAACAAACACAACAATTGAATTCGTTTATTTTAATGATTCTTTTTTATCACCGATTTTATATAACAAAAGTTAGTTAGCCTGTTAGGATCATAGTTCCGTAACACGGATATGAAACGAAACATAGAGCAGCAGAGTTTAAAAAGTTACAAAATTATCAGCAAAAAATTAAAGCTGAACGTGTAGACACAGATCGTAAGTAATCATGTTGAACTCGGACGCAACAAAATTTGATACACTTTAGGCCAGTCATAGCTCTAATACGTTGATTATTCTAAATAATATACGACACAAAAATTTTCAGTCACCTTATTGAAATCTCTTATTATAGTTTGGCAAGTTTATCTGAAGCTGCGGGGCATTTTACCAAGTAAAATTGAAAATACAAAGGTAACTGACAATACCAACGCCACTGGATGAATCAATATCAGTCAATTGACGAAGTGAGAGGAAAGAACACACGCACGCGCTTGCCAATAAGAAGTCAGCTTTCGATAAAAATCACCAATTATGTAATTCAGGGGTTGTGGTAATTATGGTTTTCGTACAACGCTGCCAGAGCTTGAAGAAGCCCGTAGCAAATTTGGAAAAGTGCTCATCTTTTGATATTCATAAATAGAAAAAATGTTAATAGAAAAAATTCAAGGAAACAAGCACATTAAAGAATTAACGTTTAATCATATTGTTGATATTGTTAATAATTAAAATTCCCTTTTCTAATTATTATCACTACATACTTAGCACTTTAGCTTTTTCATAGTTAAACGTGGCAATATCGAATGTTTCCGACTGCATTCCTTTCATGGCATCAGATAAACTTGCCAAAGTATACTTTTCCTTCATTTATATATTGGGATTAACACCACCAAAAGGACATTTATAGTGACTCATAACCAAAGTGATTAAAATGCTCTGTGAACACATCTATAGATATCGCTGAATAGTTATAATTATTCTAACGCTTTATAAATTTTAAAAAATATATTTCAAAAATAGCGACCGTTCAACTAAGAAGCAACAACTACTTCCCGGGCTATAGGCCCCGACGGATATTTATTTACACTTCAAAGTCAAACGGGGTTGGTATATCTACAAGATATTTAACACCAACCATTCTGGTTTTTGCAATTAGAAGGGACAACATAACTTGTAGACCTTTTTCGGCGTATTTGCACCTCATCAGTACAAGGTATATGTTCTCCGTCCGCGTGCTCAAAGAGCCTAATCACGGTCTGAAGAAGACAGCAAAATCACAATCAATACAGTAAGGGAATCTACCCAAATATGATGTATTATATAAACTGACTGGTCTATTGGGAATCCTGATAAAAAAGACTCTTATAGCGTCTGAACGGGTTACACCGGAGGCGGCAATATAGGCAGAAGCACTAAATTCATTAGAGGTGTCATGAAAGCACAGCGGGAAATTTCGGCAATGTCGATTAAAATATTAGAAAGTTGCTGAGAACACTGTTCTGTTTTCGCCTCAAGGGGTTTTGTGGTTACGTGCTTTCACAAAATGCAAGAAGGTTAAACGTTTCAATAAATCAGTGAAATTTAGTTTAATATCGGTGTCTAGATGGCTATTAAAATGAAAATTGACATTACCATCGAACGTATCGACTTAATTCATGAGTTTTTCTATCCATTAATCAGGAATAATTGACCTGATTTATATAGTTATCAAAAAAATGTTCCTGGTAAAAACTAAAATCGTTTTTACATTGATTGGGAATTTATGGTCTGACAATCGAAAATGTGGATGGGATGAACAAAGAAGTAGATTTATTTTGTACCCAAATCATTTCCGATCAACCTTCAGTATATCAACTGAGGTTAATTAATTTGAAAATCGTTGATATGATAGATTTTTTTTTTAAATTCATAACTTGACGAATTGATATCAAAATGAATAAAAAACAGTATGCAGGGAATAAACCACACATACAGGATGACTCACAAAGACTATTTTTCACACCAGGACGTCTTAAACATAATTTTGTTTTGCTGTTCAGCTGTTGCGTTTTTCGTCTGAAAAACTATTTTATTTTGTGAATTTTTTGGCTCATTAGTCACTTTTCACTTTTCACAATTTCTAAACATGCCCTTTCCTTGTCGCATTTCAATTTTCGAGTGGACTCTTTCTTTCCTCCAACTGCCACATTGAAGGCAACAGTTTTTTCATCTTAATTTTTGATGAACAATTTTCTATTGTCTGGTTGCTCTGCAGCCGGCAATTTTAAGGCAATTTTAAGGCAAGTTAAGCTCCATTCTCTAGTCCACTTCGTGCCTGTCCCGTGCACAAGGTCCACAGACTGTCGAAGACATCACCGCCACTGCCGCCATCGCGCTAAGAGCTGCAAACATCCTCAGCCCTCTAAGATAATTTCCACCGTGTTATCTATAGCGTGTGTAAGATTTGGATTTGGCGTGCTAATTACAATTAGTATTCTCTTCGTTTAATTTTTGAAATACTCAATTTATGTTGAGTTTCAAATAATTCAATACATAATTATTATTTCATTCTTTATATTGATTATTCAATAATCTTTGAATTGGATAAACGTGTTCGGGAATAAGTAGATTTATTTATTTTTTTTTAACTCAACTTTAATTTCTTACAAGGTGTTTCCAGCTTTCGACCTTTTGCTTCTGGTTTTAATTGCTTCGTTTCGATTAAAAAGCTGGTGGCGTCCAATTTAATATTAATTGTACACCCCATCCCAGTGATAGTGTATAAAATAGTTTAATTGGTGCCGAATTCCACTCCCTGAGGTGGAGTGCTCTAGCCTGGGGCAGTTTTCGGTTACAAAATTCAGTCTCTTTTTTTTTCAAGTGGTTTTTGGGAAAATACGTTACGTACTTACTGGCAAGCCTTTGTTGTTCAAATCGGCATGAACAAGTGTGGGTCTCCAGATCTCTCCGTTTACCCACTGTAAACCCATTTCCATTTTGCTGTCCTGCGTCTTGTGTTACAATCCATTCTATGCCTACATGTACTACTGACCAAATCCCTAGATGGAACCGCCCGCTCAGCAATACTTCATTTAGTTCTGGGTGTGATAAGTACTGTTTACGCTATTTGCCTTTCTTCCTTTTCGTCAGCATCTTTGATTTTCATAATCTTCTCCACTATGTCCTTCACTAGCTGCCACTTCTCTTCGCTTTCTAACAGTAGAGCCGGCGCGCCTCTACATCCATTAATTATAGTTGATGTTGAACGTCCAGCTGGAACGTTTCACAAAAATTATTTTCAATCAATTTTTTCTTTTGCTTTTAGTTTTTCAAATAAACAGATCCAGAAAGGCGCATATGGACACATCCGGCCTTAACGTAGACTTCGTCGAACTCTCTTTTGTGAAAATCGAACATGGGTAATTTATTGCAGCATCGATTTAAAATTATATTCCTCCCGTTTCGTGTTTTAATCCGTCGCGAACGGATTTTTTTCCATTCACATTTGAATGTCTCCATATTAATAACACAAAAATACAAAACGCTCATTGATATATCTCCAACGACAGGGAAATTCAATTTATCATTTTTTTTAACGACGAGTATCTTTCATTCCGATTTTATGTTTTTTTCCCGTTTCCGATGCCTTTCACCCAATGATGGATCAAATTCTGCGAATACGGTCTTATTGGGTTTGTGTGAACTCGCATTCAGTTTAAAGATTTTTTTTATACTTATTTTTGTTTTTATAAAATGAACGGAACATTATGTTAAATCAATAAGCAAATATATTTCATACCAGATTCTTTTTATTTCTATTTGTTTTTCTCATCTTTGAGTTGACTCTTTTCAAAATTGATTATATCTACAGGAGTAATCATAACCATTTATAAGAACATTGTCTAAGAATTTTATTCATCAACATACTCTTCGTAAAGAGTAGAACTAAGTTTAGAATGGTCCTAAGTTTCAGCAGACACATCTTTTGATATCTGTGGAAAAGAAGATGTCTCCTAGTGACCTATCGACCTTCCTGGATAGGACAGGATAGACGATGACCTAGGAGGACATCTCCTTGGGAGGATGTACAATGGGTCACATGGGTCTAAGTGCTGTGAGCCTACACTCACCCTACCTACTCTACAGATACAGATACAGATCTGTAGAAAACCAGTAATCACTTTCACCAGCTGCTGTCACCTCAGCTGATCATCTTTCCAAATAATATACAATAAAGTACAACATATAAAAATTTTAAATTGCCTCTAACATATTTTTAGTAAGAAAAAATTAATATTTTTAAAAATTTAGTAGGTAGATAACATGGGTAATGGTACAGAGATTCAAATTAAGTGCCTGGGCTGTTCAGCACAATCCAAGCATATTAATGAATGAATACAAACCAAAGAGAGAAGATTTTTCATCTCGGTTGAACTGTTCCAAACAATACAATGAATATGAATCGTCGTCACAATGTTTCCTTCTAAAAGTATTGACTGTAATTTTTTATATTTTCCGTATAAACTGTGACTTCGAGAGTTTTTTTCCTGAAATTCATTGTTCACTTGTGAGCTGAGAAGTTTCATCTTTTTTATGTTGTATTGATCGTTTTCATTAGCAATATCATATCCGACAATTCTCTTACGCAACTTCAGTCTGTTTTAGACGTATACGTTGTTAAATATCTTCTGTAAGTTCCTTGTGGCATTACTTATTCCTTTTTCTCTTAATTTTTGGGAATTAAACCACAATAATGTCTTTTATTTTTTATGTCAACGTTTCAGTAGCGTTCCAGCTACCGTTGTCAAGATTAACTAGTAATAAAATAATTTTTGGTCTCTATCTGACACAACGAAAAAAATATGACAACTAGACAATCTATAATATTTTGAAGTTTTATTAAGGTCCATTCATAGTAGATCACATCTCTGGAAAAATGTGAAATAAAATATTTTATTTTATGATATTCTAACGATATGATAGTCTACTAGAAATGGAATCCAGTGAAGTGCACGTTCCAGGAACGGTTTTTATTGGGATAGCGCTTTTTTCCGCTTATTTTGGAAATGTTGTAATAAAACGAGTTTGTTGTTACTTTTTTCTGTATGATTATTTTTGTTTTCAAAATATGTATAACTCAGTTTGGGGATTTTGTGTATTGAAGTGTGTATCGAATAACAACTATTCCAATAATAAATCATAAGAAAACCTGGATAAAAACGATGTTATCCTGATAACGCAGGTAATTGATTATTGGAAATTTCTCTTTCTAACATTGGTAACGAAATTTGACTACATCCGGCTATTAGGTGGAATAAAATATATATTTTGGCTAAGTAGATATGTTTGGAACCGGTGCTATCCAGAAATCATATGAATTTGTCAACAATGTTGCTATTCACATCACTTAATAAGTGATGTATGGATATTTTCCATGTTTAACAAAAAAGTTTTATTGTTCTTTTTACCAACAACCCATATCAATTGAATAACAACATATTCTGTTCCTGAAAATTGTATAAAATATAGAAGCGAGATATCTTTGGCCTTGCTCGTTAACTACCGACGTATCAAAATATCAAACGGAGTGAATATAACGAAACAAAGAGGTGTATATATACAACTCTATCTCAACCTAAATATACGAGTGCTCAAAATTTGCATTGCAAAATTGTAATTAACTCTAAAATAAATGTCTTGAAATATACATATTCATTTTACGGAAACAAATGAGGGGTTTACTTTTAAAAGTCGATAGGAATGTCATTGTAGAAAATATGAAAATTTATACCATTGGGTCAATAGGGAATTGTCAAAACAATCCAATTTTTAAACACCTTGAACAACTTGAGAATAAATTGGTATAACGAAAATAGGAATTACGAAGTTTGTCTTTTCAGTTAGGTGCATATAACAAAATAGTTTACGCCTGTCAAAAAATGCCAAAACTAACTGTCATGTTAACTTAAGTTGATGAGTCTGCTGATGTGAGTTCGAGAACGTCACACTGGTTGAAATTTTGCAATTGATTGGGGGGGGGTAAAGGGCGATCGTAGTGCGACGCTCCATCGAGTGAGTTCTCGAACGGATTTACCTTCTTGTGGTTGTTAACTATAACCATACTTTTTTAAATATTATTGTTCAACTTTTAAGTTTTTCGATTTTAAAGGTAGAGTAGATAATATGGATAAAAAACGTGTCGCATTGATTGCGCTTACATTGGGAAAACAGTTGCTTGAAGGGATAGGTGAGTGAAGTGGAAGGTAAAATGAGTCGTGAAATTTTTACTTTCCAGCGCGTTATTCTAAAAAAACCGTAAACTTGAGAAACGAGCTATCTGGTGAAGTTTTTCTCCAGATTGGGAGTAATAATTATACCATTCTTGAGAAATTTTGCAGTGGAGTTTTCCAGAGAACTGACAAAATATATTAGAATTGATTTTGTTTGAGTTTCATATGGTATCCAATATTTTTGTGATATTTTAAGTGTGTAAGTTATAGAGGGCGTTATAAAAATGATCATATTTCAACTTTTTATTGTGCTGCAATTCTTATACTTGGAAAAACCTACGTTTAACAGTAGGATTTCTGACTGGCCACTGTCAACTAAGGAGACACCTCCATACTGTGAGGCTAGTGGACACACCTCTATGCAGGATGTGTGAACAGGAAGATGAAACTGCCAGGCATGTCTTATTCGAGTGTCCGGAGATATCGTCAATAAGAGATTGTGTGTTCGGTGAGTCTTGGCCTACACCTGCCAATAAAAAGAAAATGTCTACTAGTGATCTATCCACCTTCCTGAGAAGGACAGGATGGACGATGACCTAGGAGGACAACTCCTCGAGAGGATGTACAATGGGTCACATGTGGCCTAAGTGATGTGAGCCTACACTCACCCCCCCTACTCTACAGATACAGATACAATCCTTAGTGTTGGAAAAAATCAAACCTTGCATAAATAAATGCAAGCGCTATATAAAGTTTCCAGAAAAATATTCTGATTGACATTTGGGATCATTTTTTCAAGACTCCAGATTCACTGTCTCGTACTGTATACTGTTTCTATCATCAATAGTTGGACGAATGCAAGAGCCCGGTTGAAAAATTCTGCAGTAATATAAAACTGAATTTCTACAGTTGAATATTCGTTCTACCTTCCCATAAAAAAGTGTAGGTGTAGAGAATCATCAAATTCCTGATTATAATTTTCTAAACATTCCAAATTCTCCGTATTTCATTAGAGAAAATTATCTTATATAATATATAAAGGAATATAGAGAAGTAATTCCATACAACGGATATAGTTTGCATTAAATTAAATACTTTCTCCGGCGTCTCTCGTAAAATAAGCTTCCAGCTTTACATTATCCGACTTCCGGCATCGAAAAAATCCAGACGTCGTATGTAGATCAGCGACAGTTGACTACATGCTTCGCTATATTTCATTTTTACGATAGCGGAAGAAGTTTAACCGAGAAATTGTTTTTCGACATCTAGAAAACATACTGATGTATAAGAATGTGATTGGAAATTTGTTTTTCTAGACTAATGCTATGAAGTTTAAGTGGATTATACACCGTGTGTTTCCAAATCTGTTAATATTTTTTATTTGGTAAAAAAGTTAGCTCACGTTTGATAGCTTTGAGCAGGAATCCCTATGTCGGAAATTATAAATAACACACATAACATATCCAAGCAATAATATTTTTCACGATTCATTCAATTGAAATTATTGTGAAATCATCGTCAATTTATGCCGTATAAAAGATGCTTCAAAATTTATATGAAAAAATACAGGAGCTCAACTTGGGGCGCGAACCCAGGAGCATGAAACTCTTAATCTCAGGGTCGTAGGATCGTGCCCTACGAGGCTAGACGGATAAAATTCTTACGAAAAGTTTTGTCACGACACTTTTTGATATAGGAAGCTATTGTAAGCTGTGCGCATCGCATGTTTCTCTGTCTGTATCTTTCTCTCTTATAGAAAGCAAATAAATTGAAAAAATGTTCACCATAGTCCGGGCGCGAACCATCAACCTACGCGTCTATATCAAGGCATTCAACACATGCTGCCATGAGCTCTCATGTGTAGGTATTAGATGCGAAGAAAGGTATTACATGCTGCAATGTTCGATTAAATACAGATAATAATAATAAATGCTTTTGTATTTTTAGCAAGTACGCACTATAACCTCTCTTTAATATTGTGCTGACCAAGTCATACGCATTATAATCTCCACATTTTGTGTGTTTAGCAAGTGTACGCGTCATAATTTTAATAAATTCAAAAACAAATCATATTTTAATATTACAATTTCAGAACGTATGTATTTAGCAAGCCGTGCGTGTTCTAACCTATATGCTGTTGTGTTTACGAAGTCGAGAGAGTATATATATATATATATATACACTCTGTTGTTGTTTTACAAAGTCCCGCGCATCTATGACGTGTATGAAAGAATAGATAGACAGAGTATATATATGTATATATTGAGATGATTTGTTCAATGTGAGGAATCAGAAACTCTCAATCATTTAAATATAAAAATATTATCAAATGATAAATATCTAATAAAAAAATTTATTAAAATAATTTGGTTTTAATATTTAATATTATATAAAGTTTTCATGAAATTTAGTTAGTATAACTTAGAAAATAGTAAGATGGGATCATTTATTGAAAATTTAAGAATAATGAAGGAAGAGAACATATTATGTACAATTTGTAAATAGCTCTATGATTTATAAACTAATTTTAAGAAGTGTTAATTTGAAAATTAAATTCAAGCGTAAGTGAAGAATAGGTACATTTACAGAAAAGGAAATGTCGTTTTTCATTAAAAATAAATCTAAGAGTGTTCAGGAAAGGAGAAATGGTGGATACCATGGAGATGATTTTTGATGGATTGCGGTGACAAGAGCTGTCAGAGAGAAAAGAGAGATTAAAAAAAATCCTCTGCATTTAAAAAATAAAATAAATAATAAATTTTACCAAATTTGAAGAGGTGGAAGATAGGCTTCCACACAATAATAAAAATTCTGTTTATTCCTAGAAGATGATGGAACTGTAAGTCCAAAAATTCCATACATTTTCTCCAAGACATTTTAATTGTGCACTTAGACTATTCAAATCAAATTACAACGAACTTTAATTTTTTTTGTGTTATTCGTGATTTCTTTTGACAATTTAAGTAGAAGTTTCTGTAATAAAATTAGTATAATTTAACAATAGTATTTTCACATAACCTTAACATATTTGATAGTTACTTACCTTTTGAAGGAAACGTTTCCATAAATTTTCCAAATACAAATGTAGATTTTTTTTGTAGTTTTAAAATTAATAATAGATTGGTTTTGTAAGAATTCATTCAGTTTCAGACATTTGACGGTAGTAGAATATTAGGAATTTCAAGAACGATACACATTCACAGAACTATATTTTTATTTGGAAAGGTTTTTTTTGATATTTGAAAGTTTTTTTTTTAACATTCATGAAACCTTCTAAGATTTAAAAATAAATGATCCTTTTGTTTGTTCCGTTATAAAAAAAATTTGTTTAGATTTCTTAAAAAATAATCAAAAGTTGAATCAATTGAGGAAATTAGAAAGTTATGCAACCAGTTTGTTTAGGTGAGTAAATTTCCGTTTTTGAAACTAATCCCCTGAGAGAGATCTCATGTTTAAAAAAATTTTAAAATAAAATAAAGAATAAATTTGAGCAAGTCATCTCAATTGACAAATAAAAACAAAGAAATATTTAATTGAATAAACTCACCAACTATAAAATAAATTATTGAAATTAAAAAATAATATTAATCATACTTTGAACCTAACATAATTATAATAATATATATATATAATATATAATATATATAATATATATAATATTTTTTAAGTTTCCCATGGCCCTTTTGACTTTCTCTTTTGTCTATTTCCACATCTTCATCGCTTTTATCTGTTATTGTTACTTTTTGTAACCAATAGTCGGAAAATACTTACGGAATCATTTCTATTCGTATATACCTAATATATATAATTCGTGGATTTCATAAAGGGCCGAGTTCTATACTGCTCACTGTAGCGCTTCGTCCGCGGCCAAAATTGCAGATACTCCTGTGACCGAATGGTAATAAGAAAATGTCAACAGAGACGCGGCTTAACAACCCAATTCCTTAACGTCGCGTCGACATCGTCTTCCGACGACATCTTGGGACTCTTGGGACATGTCCTAAATTCGTTTATGGGTCCATAACCCTGTGAAACTTACACACATACACACAACTGCGAAGTGCTTCAACGAAATAAATAATATATTAAATATCCTACTAATAAAAATTAATCTACAGAAATCATTCTCTAGTGTGAATTTAACTAAGTAGGTTTCCAGTGTAGTGGGCTGCTAAAACTTTAATCAATATCCAGAGTTACAGAGTTACAATAAAGATTCTTAATGCATGGAAAGGATTAATAAAGGGTTAACTGGTGTAGAAGAGCTAATAATTATCAATGTTACAAAAAAAATGTAGATGAAAACCAATTGATGACAGAAAGATAAAGCTTGGGGAATCTATATCTCGATAAAACATTTCATATATTGTAAATCCAAAGTAGGTTTCATAATTTCGTTTCCTGACACGTCTGAAAACGGAAAAAGCGATC
>CAJUYG010000656.1:27511-73967 GCA_910591675.1 Galerucella calmariensis | reverse complement strand
ACAGTAAACTTTGTACAATAAAATTTAGTTTTATTATTCATTAAAAAATGGATTAAAACAAAGTAACAAATATAGACGAAGATTGAAGGTAATCTTTACTTTTATTTACATCATCAGAAATAACCATACATTGACGCCAACTGATATCAAATGAGACAAAAATGTTCAATATGGGCATTTTCGTAAACCACGTGGTCGAATTAGTGGGTTTTTTATATAATGTAAAATTCAAAAGTGAGGTTAAGATGTAGTCGAAAGTAGACGCGTTAAGTTAAAAAATCATAGAGCTTATAAAAATGGAAATTTTCAGCTGAAATTTCAGACTCACTTTCTTAAGTAATAAATTAATTTGGAAAAAAATCAGTGACATCATATCTACGATATTTTGTATACGAGGGTAATCGTAGAAAGAGGTACGGAAATTTGAAAAAAGAAATTGAACTGTAGAATTTACAAACTTTTTATGGGTATTTTCGTGATCTACGGTGTTTAATTAGTTGATATTTATTAAAATAAACTGAGAAAACATTCCCGATTCTGGAAATTTTAAAGTTCAAAATTGAGATTATATTTAAGTCGAAATGAAGTAAAATAAGTACACCGGTCTAGTTCAAAAATCGTAAAGTCCATAATAATGAGAATTTTTAGCAGGAATTTTAGATACACACTCTCAAATAATAAACGAATACGGTAAAAAATCAACGACATCATATCATATAAATACCACGAGAATGAAAATTTTGTCGGCAAAATTTTCCGATTGTCATGAAAGTTTGTTGCTTGGCAATTTTGCGAATAACATTTTTAACAAAACCACGAGCCGTTAGGCGAGTGGTGATTGATAAGAAGTCTAATTTGAAGCTTTATGAATACTATATAAAAATCTCAGAATCCTCAAATTACTTATGACCGTACAATTCCTTATTGAAATTCGGTTGCTACCACTAAAATATCGGATAAAAATCCATCTCTCGCTTTTCTATCCTTCTATGACTGACATTGTCTCTCTGCTTCGATAGTCGCGTGCCGTTCTATTGTTGATACAATGCTCGCCGGTCTCGGCGGTCTCCCAGTTCAGTACTGACGAAGCTTATAGAGTAGTACGTGAACCGAAATCTGCTTGGACCGCTTGGCTACCTACATGTTCCGGAGCTTTCATATGTCTAATAAAATTTTCGTTATGTGAACTTAAACGTGAGGACGTAGGGAAACAAAAAAATATACAAAGCATAATTGTGCAAGGTCGAATTTGGTAGATGACCCTTAAAAACGCTACACTTGAGTGTGGTAACTCTTTACTAAGAAACGGTACACTGGAGTTAAGCTACTGACTTTACATAGAGCAAAAATTAAATTCTCCTACATAAATCTAAGTCTACAACACATTGCTCTTTTCTAACGTACCTTACTCGAACCGTGTATCAAATCGAAATCGCGTGATGCGTAAACAAACTAAATAGTTTACATTTCACATTTAACAAAGTAGAACTCGACACCGGGACAGTGCGTGCGTATTATTTTAGCGTGCTTCAGGTCACTCGGTTCACCGATAAATCATCCCTCCTAAGTATATATGAAAATTTGTGTTAATTACTTTATGTGAAATTTGAAAAGGTGCAACTGTTAGAGGAGGAATGCCAAATAAGGTTTCCAGTGTTGCTGATAGAGTTTATCTCTTGCACCAAGAAACACAGAGAAAGGCAAGTCTTTTCACCCGGCACCTAGCCAAACGTTACACCCATGCTCAATCGCTTAAGAGATGGGATGGAATCAAAGGATGCAGTCTTGTCAGGGTCACCCTGGGAGACCCTGGGAAGCTGGCGCAGAAGAAATATTTGGCGATGACCAGAAAAAACCTACGTTCAACAATAGGATTTCTGACTGGCCACTGTCAACTAAGGAAACACCTCCATACTATGGGGACTATGCAGGATGTGTGAACAGGAAGATGAAATTGTCAGGCATGTCTTATGCGAGTGTCCGGAGTTATCGACAATAAGAAAGTGTGTGTTCGGTGAGTCTTGGCCGATATAAAGGAGATTCTCCTAGTGACCAGTCCACCTTCCTGGGAAGGACAGGAAGGAGGATGACCTAGGAAGACAACTCCTCGGGAGGATGTACATAATGGGTCACATATTATGCTGTGAGCCTGCACTCATCCTCCCTACTTTACAGATACAGAGATACACATATTTTTTATTAGGCATGCTTTTCCAAGCTCAAATCGACACCCAACGTTATGTGAAGTAGATTTTGTCTGCTTCTAGCTAATAAAATATTGAACGTGTCAGAATAATTCAATTATATGTATTTCAGTAGTTCATAAATTTCCATCGGATAGAAAATAACTGCGTGTTTCTCTCTCCTATATTTTTATAAACTGTCTACCGTTACAACAATCAAAGTCAATTTTAATCGGCGAACGATCAACCATAAAAAAATACCGAACGTAAAAAAATGTCTGTAATAAAATCGCAAATTACAACATATCTCACAATTTAAAACGATGTAATCTGTTTGTGATCCATTAAAAAAAGCTCTGTGTCAATATATAAACGATAATGTGAAAATTTACGAGCTGGAAAACGCATGAATCGAAATGGACAGGTATGTTTAATTGCACACAGTCACACACGAAACGTCGAAAAATAAGGGTAGTTGAAAGATGAAATGTTTAATTTTTAAAATCGCATTTTTTTCTTTCGAGCGTTTAATCGTTATTAATTCGATTAAGTCGACCCTACTGTTTACCTTTATTTATACGGGCATGCATGCTTTATAAAAATATCCAATAGCCGAGTTAATTCGACCCCTACTATAATTTTCGTTCAATCTAATTGGCAGATTACAACTTCAGTATATAGCCCTATTTATTTCATGACCACTTAATCTTGATTTATGCTCTCGCCGACAAGATAGTTGAAATTACAAACACTACACATACTTAACTTCATAAATTGCTGGATCACTAAGTCCTTTATACTTATACTTATAGTCCGCGAGCTTGGCTGACTAAAATGCACAAATAATAAACTCATACGCAATTTCCTTTGATATATTTAACTAACTCATTGACGATTGATAAAAATTGTTCTTTTTCCTCTTATTATTTGGGAATCAAACCACAATAATGTTTTTTATTCCGACGTTTCGGTAGCGTTCCAGCTACCGTTGTCAAGATTATTACTAGTTAATCTTGACTAGTAATAATCTTGACAACGGTGGCTGGAACGCTACCGAAACGACGAAATAAAAAAGGTAGAACGTGTCACACACGGTAGGAACTTTAGCTCCTTTTAAACAAAAATTATGTAATACATCTGACGTTATAGATAAACAATTTGCATATTCCTCGGTGGTCGAGTAGTAAGCAAACCAGACTCTCACGCGGTAGACCCGGGTTCGATTCCCCGTGAAAAAGTTTTTTTAATTGTTAATTTTATTTTTAAACAATTATTCTGCTTGATATTAATAACGACAACAGGTAGATGTTTGAAATATTTAGCAGAATATTCATTATTATAGATAATGGTACGGTACCCTTCATGAGGGAGTCCGACTGGCAACATCTACTTATATCAGCATCGTATATTTTAAAAAGGAAACCGTAGCATTTTACAAATTGGACATTCAAGAACTGTACGTTTACCACAAAAAAATTAGTGGAAACATAAAATTGAATTGTTAAATTTTCAATTTGAAGTTATATTACAGTTTATAGAAATTTTTATTTTCTAGATTTTTTCTCAAGTGGGTCGTAGAAAAAATATGCTGTTCGACTCGTGTGGATTGTCCATATCGCACTTGAACGATTGAGCACTCCGCCTACAGCGTCGTTCTCAAACTTCGTCCTCGCGCGATATGGCCATCATATCCACACTAGTTGCACAAACTACTATTTTTATCAAAATATGTCCTTTTACATTTAAAAACTAACTGCCAAGTGTAAAATCAATTTATCCATCCATTTTAAAGTTATCGAATTAAAACATTCAAGTTTTCAAAATTTCAACACCCTGTATTTCGAAAAGTAAATGTTCTATACCCCTTAATCCTATATCATTTTGTCCAATTTTACGAGAGGAATCTGAATGTAAACGTTGTAATTACCCTTAACGTTCGAGATGCTTATACCATTTTTTGCGCGATCGTATTGAAATAAATTCCGAATAAAAGAATTTAAATTTCTTCGAAATGAACGAAATGTTAAAAGTGAAAAGTGTTTTCATGCTATTTATTACTTTTCGACGTCTGAACGGTAAATAAATCACTTACCGACGTGTTAAACTTAGAAACCAGTAAACACAACCTACCGTCCTGTCAACCGATGCTGTAAATAAACAAAAAAGATCAATCGCGCAAAAAAAATTATGGCAATAATAGTAAAAATTCATCCGAACAAATTCAAGTAGATCACCAGCACTGCGAATACCAGCTTTGCATAGAATTTTAATATAGCATCGGTGGTTCAGTGGTAGAATGCTCGCCTTCCACGCGGGCGGCCCGGGTTCGATTCCCGACCGAAGCATATTAATTAATGCTTCGTAAACGAGAGAGAGACTCAGGAGAGAGCACACGCACGCAAGCAAGGCACATAACGAAGCAACGTAACATAACGTAACGTAGCGTAAAGCAACGGTCAGATCTTTTGCGTCGCGACCCCCGGTCGCTCAAACATAACCTGACGTAAAGAACTAAAGTTCCAAAAACATTATTGTGGTTTGATTCCCAACAAATAAGAGAAAAAAGAATAAGTAATGCCACAAGGAACTTACAGAATTCACAATGATTGAGACAAGTCAGAGAAGAGTTATGTCTGTGCAGGTAGACCGGAGCGTGTGTGGAAATAGATCTTTGCAAGAATAGCCAAGTCAAACATGCTTGGGAGCAGCTACATGGGAAGAAGACAGAGAAATTTTCATGTTCATACTTAATCTTTCTATGTCAAAATGAGTTACTATCAATTTCCAGTGGTGACGTAAACAGATCAGATATTCCGAAATATTTACGATGTGGCTGGATCTCTTTCATTTAAAGAATTTAAATTCTATTAAAAATTTACAAAAGTCGTAAGTAGTTTCATGAGCCATAAACATCTTTCTTCCACTAATCTGCGTCTGTTTCCAAATGCAAATACTTCCTGCGTTTAATAGTGTCTTCCGTCGTGGAGAAAGTAGTTTTCAATGTCAACTACAGTGTACTTAAAGATAAGAGCAATGAGAAATCGAATTTTTCGCTTAAAAACAATGAAATTATTTGTAAGTTATTCTTGCAATACTAGATAGAGTCCGTTTCATTAGAGAACGGAAAGCTTGTTTACATGCGCAGATACGAGTTTTCGACAGTAACCGAACAACAAGGGCGCCGTCGTCCATTTTCATTTTGTTTGGGTTGTCACTTCAGTTTGTTTGCGTGCTGTCGCTGTTTTTACGCACATTTCATCTGTCAGTGGTACGTTCTCTAATGAAACGGACTGTATCACATGCTGTACCTACACAAACTATTAAAACGGTGTAAAATAAAAGTACTCACTCACATTCTTCAGTTCTATGGTTTTATTCATGATTTTACTGTTTATTGTTTATTTTTATAGCAACTAACATGTTCACTATATCTCATTTCAAGATTTCTTCCTGTTACTTCGATGTAAACTACATTACCATTATTATAATTAGATAAGTTTTTATCAAATTTTAATCTTGAACACCTTTTAAATTTCCATTTAAATGTATGTAATGTGGAAAAAGAAATGATATGGAATTTTTTTTCACGGCTCGAAGAAATATGTTTCCTGAAATATGAGAAATACTTTGTATGCTCGAGAGTCGTGGGAAAAGAATTGTGAATCATTGTATGCCGACAATGTGTGTAATGTAGGGTTACTGGATTTTTAAGAAATATCGCCTGCCTACCTGGAATTTTCAGCTTTCGCGAATTTAAATGCTAATGTAGCTCACACTATCTGTATATAATAAAAAAATATCACGTTTCTACCGAAAATTATCCTTCTTATACATAAAACCAAATCGCAGCTGAATATAAAGAGTATTAACAGACTAAATTGCTTTTTTTATTGAACTTGGACGAACTGTCAGATATTTAATTTGTGCGTATTCATAAAGTAAAGAACCTACACCTATTATACGTTCCACACTGTATATTTTCGACTTAATGCTTCAAATAATATAAAATATCACCCATATAATTCACTATAACTTGCTATAATTCCACTTAAAATTGGAAAGCGTCCTCCCAGACTATTTAGAGTTGATTTCAGTCCTGTAATCAGATCGTTGTTCACTAACAGCCTATAGCTTATTTTCTTTCCACTTTCCGTGTTCTCTTTGTCGCGGCCCAGCGTAACGGTAAGCAGCTTAAGTTAGATTTTCATGGAAAAGTAGCTCTTTCCAATGAAATTCCCCACCTCTAATAAAGAGCAATAAAAACAGTTTGTTTACTGGTACGAATCGGAGATAAATAATTTAATAATGAGCTGAAAAGTGGCGAAAAGCAATGAACAGAATGTACAAATAATTTATTTTTACTTTGGCCGAATGTAATGAAACTTTAACAGCCGTTAATTCTTCCTGCAAAAGAAAAGATGTAGAGGACCTGCCCGAGAAACTTTCTAAAAACATTTACTACACATTTAAAGTTGATTGTGTGCTGTAAATTTAAATAAACATTAAATAAAGTCTACGTCCCTGTCTGGGTCCTAAGTAACTAGCCCTTTAAACTGTTCAGATCGAATTGCAGCTAGTAACTAAACCTTTTATATTCTTTTCAGGAAATCGCCGCCATCCTTATCAGCTTCGATCGGCATTCGGAATGGCAAAGCAAGGAGGTCAAGATCAGGTCTGTATATAATGATAAGTTATCACCAAACTGTTTCATATTCACTATTCGCCCCAATTTGATTATCAGTTCCATACCTCTATTTCGGTACCAGATTTGTAGATCTCGATTAAGTATATCAGAGAGGGACTAATACATTGAAAAATACAAAAAAAAAATGATTTCTTGAAAATTTAATCGATAAATAATGGAAAATAACAATTGAAGAGTATATTGTACCAAAAAAAATGCATTTTCCAACATCTTTTTTTATACAAAATGCATTTTCCAACATCTTTTTTATACAAAATGCATTTGCTTTTCGTAATAAGTATTGTTACGCGAGCTGCTGCATTAATGTGCTCAATTAGTGCCCCCAGTGAAATTCCCATATGATACGACTATGGCTCCTCCGCCGTATTTTCAAGAATGATCTGGAATACGTAACATCTAGAAAAACCCGGCGCATCCACCAAAACTTCGAGTTCGAGAGGTTTCTAGAAATACATACGTGCGAGTATAAATAGGCGACGAGCATCGCAGCGGAGTTAGTTAGTCAGTTAGTATTGATATTGAGAAAGCAATCGCGCCTCGATAAAGTGTTTATTAAGTGACTCTCATATAAATTATAGTTAGTGTGTGCTTAGTGTATTATATAAATTATTAAATAAGGACTGTATTTTAATATAAATCTGTAAATATAAATTAATTGTAAATATAAATTAGAATAAACGTTACAGTATTTATTGGGGTAATTCATCAGTTTTAACGATTTTTCAGGAAAGTGGTTTCCTAATTAAACTAGATTTTCAATTTTTATTCACTTTTCAAAAATAATAAATGTTTTTAAATCGTTCATACAGTCAAAAATCTCTCATACGAGTTTTAATTTCAATATAGAAAACCACTTACGAGGGTGAGTTGACGGAATTGTGACTTCCCTGATTATATGCTGCGGAGGTCATTGAATTACACTTTTAAGTTGAACAGGATCAGTATATCTGCCAGATATAACCAACGATTGTGGTTTTCTGGTTTGTAATTAGAAGGGAGAATATCACGTGTAGACCGGTTTCGACGAATTCGCGCCTCATCAGTACAAAGTAGATATCATCCGTCCAGAAGCTGTGAGACCATAATTCTGTACTGTATATATTGCTGGAGAAATATCCATTTTTAATTCGATATGTGCTAGTCAACCTCTGCATGTATTTGTGTCTATAAATAAGCTTGGAACTAGAAGTTACTAGTGAAGATAGACTATTGATTTTGATGTTAATCTGTTGAGAATTATTCGCCAGTTGATAATATTAACATATTCTGTTTATTTAGTCTTTGTTGATTGTTAACCGAATTTGATTAAATATGCTGAACATTATCAAATCCGTTATCAGTAATTAATTCACTTAGTTAGTGAATAAATTGTTACAGAAAAATTTTTGATGTACCTAAAAATAATGGAATAATTGTATTTTCATATTATAATACCACGAGAGTGAAAATTTTGTCGGCAAAATTTTTCGATTGTCATGAAAGTTTGTTGCTTGTCAATTTTGCTAATGACATTTTTAACAAAACCACGAGTCGTGAGGCTCGTGGTTTTGGATTAAATGTCATGGGCAAAATTACCTAAAAGCAACAAACTTGAATACGACAAGAGAAAAATTTTACCTCACAAAATTTTTAATTGAGTGGTATTCGACTTGACTATTTCACGAGAGAAAAACTAAAAAATCATATGTTTAAACGTTTTATTTATTGCAAACTTCAATTATACAAAGCCAAAAAAATAATAACATTATGAAAAAAAAATTACTTATTTATGTAAAAAGTACAATTATTATAATTGTACGTTGTAGCATTATTTTGGGGATTGTTTTGCATCATAACCTGTGATGAATTTAAGTTAGAAACTGAGGATTCCTTTTCTTTATATTTATTTTCTCGAAGGCTCTCATAAGTTGGAAATGGTGTTCTTCATTTAATTGTAAATATGGTTTCAAAGAATGGACAGAAGAATGTCCTGTATGCTTAATTACTTCTTGTTCACCAACTCATTCTTTTGCTAATGCAGATATTGTATTGCAGAAGCTCTATGTGAATGATTGGTTATTTTTATTTTTTTTTGTGTCTATACCATTCTGCCGATATTTTCGTCCACTTTGAAATTGAATTTATTCCCCATGGTGAATTTTTGTACCATATTCCTTTCTTCCAATTTGAATGTACTGTTAAAAATAATCTTGTTGTTTTTAGATAAGGATTGGATTCTCTTTTTTCAATAATTTTCAAAAATAAACGAACGGGACACAAATTGTTGTTAGCATTATTTCTTACCAGCCACTGTCTGCCAGATGAAGCTTTTGATCCTCCTTGTGTCGTTTTGGAAAAGATTGGATTATATTCTACCCTGCCAGTAAAAGTACCTTCATTATCATATTTTTTTTAAAGTAATTAATATCACAATTAGCAGCTTCATTTCCACGCCATGATAATTCGAACGAACATAAATGAAAAAACTTTTTTGTACCCATCAGGATTATCTTCAGAATAGCTTTCTACCATTTCCATTAATTCTTCTTTGGTAAACACGTTAGAACTTCTTTTCCTGGTTTCAGGTTCAGCCTGAAGCTTTTTACGTTTTGTATCCCTGGCCAATCTAGCAAATTTATAGGTAATATCTTTAAATGGATCAATTTTGATGTTAAATTTTAGAAAATATTTTTCCTGAACCATTTGAGCAGTCGTATTCCAAAGTGTTTTCACACAAGCTTCAGTATAATCAGTTCCATCTCTTTTTTTTATATTAAAACCATAATCTTCAAGAATTTTTGCTATAACTTGTTCAGAAGTATCCTTTTCTAACGTATAAATACGTGCGTCCAGAAACATTCTAAAGTGTTCCCACGCAGACTTTTTTGTCTTCATTGTATTTCGCGGTATACTTTGCTTAATTGTACTCTCTATTTCATTTATTGAATTATTTCCAAATCTTGTATTATTCATGTTAATAATACTTATTTAAATTTTTTAAAACAGTTTTAATAATTTTTAGACAGTTGAATAAATAAATAAACATCTTAGTTTCCTTAGAAACCACTAACAAAGATTTTATATTGAATTTTATCACATAGTGATAGAATTTTATACACATAGATTTTATAAATTAAACGTCAAAAAATTGCCGCGACAAGACAAAAAATTGCCAGTTCAAAACCTTCAAATTTTGTCAGTTATCAAATTACTCTAGTGAAATAGTCACATGATTACATCTAGAAAAGTGAAAAGAAAGCAATTTTTACTTATTTTCACAAATACGTTTGACTTCAATTAACATTAATTGTAGCAATACAGTACTGTACTGAAGAGCTATTAAGGCAACAGCTAGAAATATACCACTGCTATATACTCCAATAGCCAAACGGTGCTCGCGTCGAGCCCGCTTAACGATGTGTGTCCCGTCAGGTTACAAGATCGCCTCAGGCTGGCCATAGACGGACCACATGCTGCAGTCGAGACCGACTGCTCTAGAGCGGTCGCGTTGAAGTCGTACACGACTGCAACACGACCGCATAATGCGGTCGACTACGACTGCTTGGAGCAGTTATGTTCGACCGCGAAATTATACTGATGCGAGTTCAATTACAAGATGGATTTCGATGAAGTGAGTGAGGCGGACAGAACCAGTGAACCGGTTTCCTGCCGAGAGGAAGAGATTGGTACTCAGCGGGAAGCTCGGAGGGAGAGGCGCGTGGTCGGCAGCAACCGCTTGCGGTCTGTGTATGGTGTGTCCGGCATGTCTAAGGAGTCGACCGCACGTCGAAACTGGACCACAGAGCGACTGCTCCGACCGCTCAGGAACTGATCGAGCGGTCCGTGTTTTGCGGATATTAATTTAGTATATGGAAACTGCATGCGATCCGTCAGCCTCACCCTCAGTCCCGTACATCACAGTACGTCTCTTTAAGGGCTGATTACAATTCTTCAATAGTTATGGGTACTGTTATTGCAAATTTACTCTTTATTAAACCAGAACATTAATAACAAACTATAAAAAGTCTACGCCAATTAGTATATTTTTTTGTAATGTTTATTTCAACTTAAGAGCAATTTTGTTTTGAAGTAATAACACTTGATAGTACTTACAAAACAAAAAAACAACAAAGAAAACACCAATTTTATCTGTAATAAAAGCACGGTCATAAAGTGGATCTTTAACCGAAACACTTGGACAAACACAACTGTGAAATGCAGCTCGTTGTTCCGCAATTACTGCCTACATAAAAGTTATATTAAATTCCAAATAAAGCATATTTATCAATGCGGTAATTTGGACATGGACGTCTCATTGTCGGCTTCCCTATTATTTTCCAACATCCTTCATTAGATCCTAATTGTTTTCTTATATTTAGTCGTAGAGAAAGAAGAGTTGTTACTACGCGTAAACAAAAAATAGGTTATCTTCCCCATTAGATATTATTTCTTCTTCAGATATGTGGCGACTGTGTATTTTACATGATTTATTATTAATTATCATTAAGTGTGTAATGAGAATTCTGCCTTTCTGTTTACTCTTGTTGTTCGATTAATTTTATTGCTTTATCAGAATATGTTGGAATTGTTACGCTCATGTCATTCGCTAAAACAAAATAGAACAAAATGACTTTCGCTATATTAGTTACATTCCACATTAGAGAAGACGCAGCATCGCCAATGTTGTAAAACCGGAAACGAACGTATGGCGTTTTGTTTGAAGTCCTCGTACATACTCGGCGTTTATATTGTTTTGGAAACTTATGTAGAACTGCGAAACTGCGAATTATTATACGAAACGCTCGCTTCTATTTTATAGTTTTTGTATATGGGACAGGAAGTTTCAGCAATAGCGAAGCGTATTGGTTAAATTTTAATCTTATTGCAATGAAGGACAAAAGCAAGCTTCCTGTCCGAACTTATAAGTTATACAGTGTGGAAACCACTTATGGAATAAAATTCTTTGTTTCATTATTTTAGAAAATTATAAAAAATGCCGAGACACGTACACTTTTGAATTGAGTTGTGCGTTATGTGAACATAAATTTAAATATACAGGTTGATTCACGCAAGTATGCCATAGTCGGTGTTGTTTTTTTTTAATGAAACACCCTGTATATTTGAATATTTTTGAAATCCTCTGGATGAACCGATTCCAACAAACTAAGTAATGTATGGTCAATTATGAATTATACAGGGTGAAATTTTAAAATTAATAATTTTTTCTACTAACGTGCGGAAAGTGAATCTTTTCCGCACTAAAAAGCGTGCGGAAAGAGTCACTTTTCCGCACTAGTGCGGAAAAGTAAATTTGTCAAGTTTTTGGGGAGTATACTGACATTTGAATATTTAAAATACATATTTGTATGATTGTAGTTTACCAAATGACTGAAAAATTGATAAATTTATTATAATTCTGCTATAATTTTCAATAAAAAAAAACTTATTTTTTAATCATTTTTAAATGGCCTTGGTATAAGCCTCATTGAATGAATGTCAAATAATAATAATTAGTTTGTTGATATGTATTTAATAGGAAATGTTTCTTTATGTTAACTTTTGAGCTTATTTCCGCATGCTAGTAGAAAAAATAGTGTACCTAACACGTGCGTAAAGTGACTTTTCCGCACGCGATTGCTGGCCGAACTCCGCTAAAGCGTCGTTCGGCCATCTGCAATAGCGTGCGGAAAAGTATCACTTTCCGCACTAGTTAGGTAAACTACTATATTACACTTGAAATATTGGCACTTTTTTAAATTAGCTAAATATGGATTTATCAAAAATCTAAACTAACTAATTATTAGACGTATTTGTGTATTAAACAAAACCTGCTACACCCATGAATTTTATCATAAATACCTAAAAAATTGCCTAAAAACGCCAATAATTAGATAAAATCGGTAAACAATGTGGATTATTTCAAATTGGTAAATAATGTGGATTGTTTTCTATTCTGTCAGTTGTTGATGTGTTGACAGTTTATACTGAAAAAGTAAAATCTCTTTCCTTGTCGACATAACAATGAAATATTTAACTGAGACTCACCGAATTGAGATTTTAATGATGATCGGGTACGGGGATAACTGCAGAAGTCAAGTTGAAGTTGCAAATTTATTTAATCACAGGTATCCCGAATTGTCTAATATTTCACAAAGTACTGTGTCTAAGATTCATGCACAATTCAGAGAACTTGGACATGTCAAACCATTGAAAAGAAAATCACACTTAGTTGAAGATGATGTGAAAGCGGATATTTTGCTTAGTGTCGAAGAGAATCCAACTTCAAGTACACGTCAAATTGCCCGTGAAAATAATGTTAGTCATACAACTGTTTTAAGATCTCTTCATGAAGAAAAACTTCATCCCTAAAAATTAACTTTTGTGCAGGAGTTAACAGAAGACGATCCAGATCGTAGAATGGATTTCTGCGAAAGATTGATGAATAAGCTGAACAGAAATGAGACAGCTCTTGGTACCATTCTTTTTTCTGACGAATCAACATTCACATTGAATGGAGAGGTAAACCGACAGAACTGTAGATATTGGTCAGCAGAGAATCCTAATTGGATGCGTGAGACACATACTCAGTACCCTCAAAAGGTGAACGTTTGGGCCGGTATCATAGGCGACCATATTATTGGTCCTATATTTATAGATGGAAATTTGACAGCTGAAAAATATTTAAATATGCTTAAAAATGAAGTTATACCTGCGTTGGCAAGCTCATATCCCAACGCAATAGATCCTAGCTTACCGAATGAAAATGTTTGGTTCCAGCAAGACGGGGCAACACCCCATTATGCTTTAATGGTAAGAACTTATTCAGATGAAATCTTCCCCAATAAATGGATTGGACGAAGAGGTACTATGAGTGGCCAGCTAGATCGCCAGACCTCACGCCGTTAGATTTTTTTCTGTGGGGTTATCTCAAGAACAAAGTATATGCAACACAACCAACTATGGTTTATTTACGATAAAAAGACGATGACGTTGCAAAACAAAATATTTTGATGTTGCCAAGCTGTAGTTTTTTCCTTCACTTAACGAAAACTAGAAAAGTCAATCTGATGTTAGATTGACAGTTCTTCTTCTTCATTGTTCCGTGCCTCGTAGGGCGTAAGTCAAAAATATTTATAGAATTAAAATTATTATATTGACTTCGGTAGCTGGCCACGTGTAGGTGTGCTATTAGACTTTCTATATATAGCTGTGATAATCCACCAAAGCAAATTAAAATATTGAAATTTAAAGTCAACATTTCTTTATAAACAACTGGAATGACCTGCTCAAAGTATCTGCTCCTTCTGCTAATAGTTTGAAGATTGCATGACAATTATGTTAAGTCACTAACTACCTGTATTTCAAAGTTTTACTTGTGTTAATAATGAAAACAATAACTTGTGAATATACATTTTATTTCAAATAGGTGAACTGGTTGGTTATTACGATGCAATTATTTAATCTAAATATTTATATACCTCTGAAATAATTCCACAATAATTTCAGAACTACTTACTTTCATTTTTTGTGAGGGGGCCACTCAAAACAGTCCACCTTGTTATTTGGCAATCTTCATTGATTAACAAAACAGGCTGTTTTTTGTTTTAATTTGTGTATTATGAAATAACTGTACCTAATTTAATAATAGTTATTAGTGATTTTGAAAAGGTGGAAATAAAGCAAATTGGATAAAGATATACAAAAAATAAAACGCAAGATTTCCACTACTCCACCACAAAATCATCACTATAAATATCCATCATCACTGTCAAAATTAATAATAAGTGGAGGCACATTCTGTCTATCGAATACTACTTCTCTATTTCACCAATCTTGTATAATTTTTTTTTAAGTGTGCTTTACTGTCTGACCAAATATCAGGAGTCACTTTTTCTAAAGACTTTTTCCATGCACCTAATTCTTGTTTTGTTGAAGAGCCATCAGTTCCCACATGGTCTCTATAAAATTATTCAACTATGCCCCAAATATGTGTTGAGCATACAGTGGTAAGGGAAGTCTAAGCACTTTGTGGCCATATATTTTAGATAATATGTCAGCTTCATATACTGTTATTCCTACAAAAATGTATATATTTAAACAAATTAAGTTATCTCAGTATTACCATAATATATTGAATAATGTTCATATCAAGTTACAGTTTAACTAAATTCAATAATTGGGTTTTGAAGAAAGTATTTACAAAAGGAATTTCATTTTGTATCAACCAGTTCTGTATATCAGCCTTTTTGGTAGCTGTTGTTGGTACTTTATTGATCACTGTATTGTGATAACTTGCATTATCCATTACAATTGTGGCAGGTTCTTTCAAGTTCACTAAAAGTTTTCAAGGTTATGTGTTCCTCTGAAAAAATATTGTGTTAATTAATTGTGAATAAAATAAAACAGTAAATTAAATATACTCACTGTTTCCATACATTTCGGAAAGCATTTTGATCAAAGTTATCAATTTCAACAGTTGGTTTTATGCCTTGTATCTTTTTGGGTGGGCTTTTAGGGTGTTCACCTCTAATATTCTTGGCGGCAATACGGTTAACAGTGGTAACGCTAAGTTGTAAAGCTTCTGCAACTCTCAACAATATAATTACTTCAATTTATGAAAGAATAATATATCAAGTTCAATTATCCTAACCTAACATTAAAAAAATTTTACCATTTACATTTAAATATGTAAGAATAATAATAAAAATGAATACAAATAGCGAATACTATTACTTACGTCTCTTACAGCAGTAAGCGGGCCCCGATTTCGGCATTCTCGTTCAAAATAGCTCAACAAAGATGTTACCATCGTGACATTTACTGTTCAGCTGCTTCGGCATTTTATTGACTACACACTGCAGATTTTCCTAAATAATTAGTAATGAAAATAACTGTTTTTTTAATCTTAAAGAAGCAACGAATTTAAAAGCACCAAAAATACTTTTAAACATTAGACGATGATCGAATGTCAATAAACGTCAAAACATGCTGGGGAATTTTACCAGTTGATCTGACAACATCTTGAAGTTTTGCCAACCCGTTAGGTGTAAATTGCCCTGGCTGTTAAGGATAAGTTGTATTTACGGTTGGTAAATTAATATTTATTTTGATAAGCAGGAAAGTAACTAGAAATGACGTCATCGTCTTTTTATCGTAAATAAACCATATCATTGTAGCCCTCAAAGACAGGATAACTACAGAAATACGGAATATTTCACCTCAAACTTTAAACAAAGTTAAGGAGGAGTTCTATAGGAGACTGTGCTATTGCCAACAACTAGGTGGAGAACATTTTGAGCACTTATTTTAATGTATTAAAATCCAATACATCAGGTATTTTATGTATGTGTTTAATAACTGTAAAAATAAAAATATCACCCTGTATAATTTATAATTGACCATACATTATTTAGTTTGTTGGAATCGGTTTATTAAGAGGATTTTAAAAATATGCAAATATACAGGGTGTTTCATTAAAAAAAAAACACCGACTATGGCATACTTGCGTGAATCACACTGTACATTTAAATTTGTGTTTACATAACGCACAACTCAATTCAAAAGTTGACGTGTCTCGGCATTTTTTATAATTTTCTAAAATAATGACATAAAGAATTTTATTCCATAAGTGGTTTCCACACTGTATAATATTATGACATTTGATTTGGTATTTTTATTAATCTATCTGCTAAAGTGATCCAGTTACAAAATTTTGTATTGCCAGCAACCAAATCAGTTAGTTATTTATGCGATCCACTGTATCCTTAAAATGATTTACTAAATTCATTATTTTCGCCAGTGGCGCCGAGACTTGTTTTGTGTCGACAAGAGTGTTCAGTAGAAATATAAATGATTTGTTACCCAGGTATTGCTGGAAACTGTCACTAAATGGGGTCCCAGATATTAAAAACATCCATAAACTGTTTTTTACAAGAGACAAAGATTTTGACAGCTCTCTACTATACTTTGGGTAATTTCAGAAAAAAATTCTAACAATATTAAGCTATAAAACACTTTTACTTTTACGATAGACATTAAAGTTAAAAGTTTTATTAATGTAGAGGGCTTCTCGTCGTTATTCCCGGTAATTAAACCCTTATTGAGGACCTACAACTGCTAATAAACAAAAACGTTCTTCTTACGTTATTAAAAGTGAGTTTATTACTTCTTTTCATTATACGTTTGCGATTCATTACATTGGCAAACATTTTCAGGAATTAACATGTTTTATATCCTTTTTTATATTAAATCTGTATTCCACAACCACAAATTACTGACTGTTTTCAGTGATCTCAACAGGTTGTAGTCACCCAGAAGAGTATTTGATTGTATAAGCCCTACTAGATCTTTCCAATGGTCATATTATCTTCTCTTTTTCTTGGCTTTACCTATTTCTCCCAATATTACATTGGGGCTGATTCCGCAACAGGGTTCAGGCCCCCAGAAAGGTATTTCAGTCCCCCTCTTTGCTAGTTCATCTGCTATTTCATTTCCTTCTATTCCAGTGTGTCCTTGAATCCATGTTCTCGCCTAGTTTATTGAATTTGTCTAGGCATTCCCACACCATTTTGAAACTGATTACACAAGAGCACAGTGCTTTAATGGCTGCTTGACTATCCGACATTATGATAATCCTTTGTCTTCTGTATTCTTTATCAATATTGAAATGGGCGCACTTTCTTATGGCGTGTATTTCTGCTTGAAAGATACTTGGGGTTTTTCCCAAGCTTCCAGAGTGTTTGGTTCCTGGCCCGACTTATAATATACAGGCAAAGAAGAAGAAGAAAAAAATATTATGTCAGAATTTCTCCAAATGAAATAGCGTAAGTTTAATTAAGAAAGTCTAGGAAATATACTCATAGATTGGGCAAACATTTAATAATTTCAATACCACAAAAATGTAGTTTGAAATAATGTTGCAGCTTTAAAAAGTATTCAAGATTAATGGAATTAAAACATTTTACAAAGTACATTTATTGTAAAAAAAGATCAAATTCCCCGGCAATTCCACAGATTCCCGTTGGAAACTCTCTCTAAGACGGAAAACTTTTGATTCACAACTAGACGACAAGATAAGGAAACGAGAAATCCAACTCTTAGAGAGCAATTCTTTAACGCAATTCACTATCTTTCTTTTTATCCGTTGAAAAGGTAGAGGAATGTAAGTAATAATGATAGGTATCCTGAAAGCACGAAAACCGATCGATCAGGACTAAAAGGATTAAAATATTTAACGTTGAACAGCAACAAAACGAACCTTTGATTCAATATAATTGGAGTCACGTATATCGGGGGATTCCCTTACCGCGAATAAAGGTTTACGATAAAGGTTATGTTCTTGTAGTCAGGATTCGCAGGTAACATTTAAATTGTGTAGTGGGATTCGAAGGAATGTTAGGAAAATCAACTTTACCGTCGATTTTCATCTCATAAATAAATTTTACAGGAGCAAATCCTTCCCAGTATCAATACATTTTACAGGAAGAAAAATTATGTGTGTGCCAGGGGAGCTGCAACTGGTATAGAGTTATTGAGGCACTATCGATTTGCTGGATAACATGAAAATTTGCTTGTAGGAGTATTTAGCAATATTCTATTTTCGGATGTCCCAAGGTTTTGTCTTAGAACATCTGTATTGTATGTCATGAGCTGGTGGAAGTCTGCGGCTCAAATAGTCGGATGGAAACTACATGATTCACCGGGATGATGATTTATTGGATAACTTAACTAATTACACTAATTATGACAAGGGCTGTACTTAAGCCCACTTTTTTGGGCTAAGATGGGAAACTCATAATGGACCTAACCAGTACCCAGGCAGTGTTGGACTCATCCCCAAGGGAATGTCTACCAACCAAACCCACCTCAAACTCGCCGTTACTCCCGCCTCGGAATCACTACCCTAGCATACTTCAAGACGGGCGGCAGCCCCTCCCACACTTTCCGTCATCTACTCCCTTCTATCACTCCTACCTCACACATGCCTTCTCTTTTCTAAACATGCTCTCCACTAGATTCATCTGTAATACCCACCATTCATCCTCTACATTTTTTCTTCCCGCGGTCTGCTCTCTACTTGCTCCTATTTGCCCAGACTCGTCCCCTCTGAGGAGTCCAGAGAGTACCTCCCATGTTTTCCCTCTCCGTCTTCATCCACTCCCTTCCTCCCCCTACTACATTCTGTCTCCCCTGGCTTGTATCCTCTTTCTCCACTTACCCTACAAAGGAATGCCTGCCGACAGTCTCTGGCCATGTGCTCTACGCTCTTACATAGCCAGCATTCCTTCATATTCACCACTCTTTTGGCATTACACCTCGCTACCTGGTGGCCCTTACTCCACATCCAAAGCATCTGCCCTCCTTTCTCCCCACTACAATATTAGCCCTATTCCAGTCCAACTTAATCTCCTGTAAGGCTTCCGCTTTCCCACTTGTATATCAGCATATATACATACTTCCCTAGGTCGAATATCCTTTTACGTGATCTCTCACCGTCATGACCTCACGTTCATGAACTTACGTGTCTATTTACTATTCGACAACTATAAAATAATAAAAAACTGACAAATAATTGTTTTTAAAATAGACATAATTACATTGAATTATTTAATACCAAGCAATTTCATTGAATGATCTGATAATAAACAATTTCAATGAATTCAGTTATTGGTTTTATGTAATGCCAAAAGGCATCACACACTGGATGAACGTGAAAGAATTTACCGGGGAACTGGTGGACGTTTCTTCCTGAACTAAGTATACGCTTACAAAAATTCAAGTGAATTGATCCTCAGTTTTGTTTCAAAAAACATCTACAAACTTTGTATTGAAAATATCTCGCTAGGACTCCACTAAATCTTTCCCGAACCAATTTCAAACAATAACACTAAGTTCATTCAAATTTCCAAGCACATAACCCTTCAATTTGCAGAAAATAAATTCATTTGTAACAATAGAGACATACCCATATGATAAACTGATTCAATTTTCAGTCCACATTTTCAAAGTTGGATTATGTTAATCAACTTAATTTCACACGAAACAGGAAATTGCAGTTATTTAATTATATTTTCCAGAGGGTCTGTTTACAAAGGTCTCTGGGACATGAGCATATAATAATGTCTTAAATTCACTTTGATGAGTAAATTTGGGTAAAGGTCCTTCTTGAGTGTGTTTATCAAAAGATATATTTTCAGTCTAAATATGTTACTAGCACAATATTTACGTCAAGGTTCTGTCCTTAGCCCCATAATTTTTAATGTCTACACATCTGATAGAATATCTCAGATTTTCAATCATCTATCTCTTTTTAAAATAGGTGCTCCCAAATTAACATACAGGTAACATCTCGGCTGGTATGGGAATGCGGCGAAGAACTTAGAAGACTGGCGACTCGGAACAGTGTAACACTGCAGTGGGCCCAGGTCACAAAGGAATCGCTGGCAATGAAAAAGCTGACGAACTTGCAAGAGCAGGATCGTCAACACTAATGAACGGACCCGAACCATCTGTGGGCATCCTCAGATGCTCCACTAGGTCATGCTTAAAAAGGTGGGTAAAAGAACAATCCATAAAACTCTGGAAGAATACGCACATGCAAACACATGGGAAGAAATTTATAAAAGAACCATCAGAAAAAGTAGCAAAAGAACTGCTCTCAACGAGCAGGAACAAACTACGCACCATAACGGGGCTTCTTACGGGACACTTTCCCACAAAGGAGCACCTGAACAAAATAGGGCTGTATAACGGAGACCTCACATGCAGGAGATGCAAAAAGGACACTGAAACAGCTCTGCACATATTATGCAACTGTGAGACGCTCGACCACAGGAGGCAAAAACTAAATGGAAGATCCCAAATGACTCCAGAAGACTTCTACAAACAACCAGTAAAGAACCTGTATGAGCTAATACAGGGAACGGATTGGCTGAATAGGCTGTAGTCAGAATGTTAGGAGAATCCGGCGCCTTCAATAAAGCTTTCCCCTTCTAAACCTATCAGATGGAAAAACCAAAACCCTCCCCATGTAAAAGCTATAGCTACGTGACTGTAGTAGAGCTTATACAATCAAATTCTCTTCTGGGTGACTACAACCTGTCAAGATCAAATGAATTCATAAGTCAAAGTAAAACTGCGCTAAGAGTTTTAACAGGGATCCTAACGGGACTTTGTCGCCTGAATGGGCACCTGAAAAAGCTCAAAATAGTGGAGGAAGAAGAATGCAGATTTTGTGGCATGGAAGAAGAACCTCCATAAACATACTTTCCAACTGCACAGCACTTCAGAATCCTAGAGCACAGCACCTGGGAGATTACTGGATAGAAGAGGAACATTTACCTAAGCTGAAGCCTGCCTCCGGGAAATAGGACTAAAGGAGCTAATTAGGCCAACGTCTTTTGAATCAGTTTGTATTCCACAAATTATATTTTCGTTAATTATAAATTTTTATAACGAAAATCCGGCTCTAAGTGAGGATGTTTCGCGAAATAAGGACGGCGAAAGGCGAAACAAATCTGCTTAAAATACTCTAACTACTGCTGCAAAATCGTTAATCCCAACATTTAAGATATAGTATGGGATTCCCACGAACGCGGCCCAAATAAAACGGACTCCGCTCTACTAATAAACCGATTATAATAATTAAAGCTATTTTAATTAATCCGGGCCAGCCAAGAAGAACACAAAGCTACAATGCATTTAAATTGCAATTACATGTTGATTACAATCGAAATCGAGCAACGGCCAAACTAAATTTTAGGTATTAACTTTCTTGCAGACGTCGACTAAACTTCAAATATCGGTTTTCTCTCGGTCTCCAAATTAAATTACTCACCGAGACTGACAACGAACATTTTGAATAGTTTCTAAAGTAACTTTTTGATTGCGAATAATATCTGTCTCAGGTTACATTGGGGTTTCGTCTTCAACAGCTTAAGAGATCAGCTGTTTTTGCCTAATGTAATATTCAGCAGATATTTGTTTTCGCCTGAAAATTCTGTTTCATACCGAACCAACAAAAACCGATTAAGTTCTCTGATATTTCGAAAGCCAATTTCACTGTAATCCGAACCCAAAAAATGGAATTCGGAAAGTAAGAGATCTACTTTCTTACAATACGTCATAGATGAATAGAAAAAAAAATGCAAAGTGGATAAATGAAATGGGATTTTTACACAAATGGATGTATAGCATAACACAGTTAGAGTTCATATAATAACCTTTTTGGGGTGCATCATGTCCTAACACATTACGTTGGGAGAAATAGGATGCAGACGTACCCTTCGTAGCGGCAATATGTCTTACGTCTTTTTCTAATGTTCCACTGACAGTTCTCGTTAGGCCTGTACTTTGTTGTTTACTGTCAATTATTATATATATATATATATATATATATATATATATATAGTGTGTCCCAAAAAGTTTTATACAAATGGAGAAAAAGTGTATCTTACATTTCACAAAAAAAAAATTCTTGATAAAAAGCTCTGCATGACTTGTAGATCCATAATCGAGTACAAAATTTTTAAAACATTGGCTGGAATACAGGGAAAATCAAAATTATGATTTGGAGTGATAGTAAAATACGTTCAAACTGTAGTGGAGAGCGAAATATTCATTGAAATTGTTATTAAGTATCAAAAAATTATGCACACTTGCAGATTAGTGGTTTTTCCAGATAAAAATCACAAGATTATTGTAATAAACACGTCAGCAATTGTTAGATTAATGCGCAGTACGAAACATCGTAAGATCCCGTTCATAATAAGCGCCTGATTTTGTTTTACTCATCCTTATTACGTTCTGGATAGAGTGCTTTGGAATATCTAATAACTGTCAACAAATGTCAAATGTTACATAAATGTGTGTGTTTGCAATAATTAAAAATTCCAGTAAAATTGAGAATTAAAGATAAAATTGAAATTGTTCTCATTGTTGGAGAAAATTATAAAACATGTAGCAGAAATCTTTAATAATAGACACCCTGATAAAACAATACATTTCACAACTGTCAGATATGTAATAAATAAATTCAAGAGTTAATTTTTATCATAATTTTTTGCTACTTTCAACAATTTCAATGAACATTTTGCTCTCCACTACAGTTTGAACGTATTTTACTCTCACTCCAAATCATAATTTTGATTTTCCCTGTATTCCAGTCAATGTTTTAAAAATTTTGTACTTGATTATGGATTTACAAGTCATGCAGAGCTTTTTATCAAGAATATTTTTTTTTGTGAAATGTAAGATAAACTTTTTCTCCATTTGTATAAAACTTTTTGGGACACACTGTATATCAAATAATACAAAAATATGCCTAGATCCACGGAAAAACATCAGCATTTTGAAAGTTCTCAAGTATTTTCAGTAAGAAAAAGAAGCAACAGTAAAAAAAGAAGCCTGCCACCCTCTCCTTAGGCATTGTAAATAAATATCAACCACCTAGATTCACCAGCTGGCCTACTGCGTACAGACCTACTGCCAGTGGCCACTATTCCTTTCTAGAGCCATTATTCTACCTTATTTCTTCCATAGTCTTAACCAATAAACGAAAAAAATACCATCTTCGCCTTTTTGAATATTAAGAAGTTATCTAACAACAATAGAAAGTCAACTAACTAAAAATGTATGGCGTACCGCCGTATGGAGAATTTGCCTATTAGTCTAGGAATAATCGACGCATGACTACCCAAAACTATTCCACCTCAATTTTTTTATGCGATCCTCTTCAAATTGCCCTACTGATGATATAAATGCATGTTGCCATGGGGCAACCCGGTGCCATATTGTTTAAACCGAAATTTTTTAAATAATTGCAAGGAATTGTTAGTTTTCAACCGGACAAATTTTTTTATATTCTTTATTAAAATACCAATAAAAAAGGTCCTATGACTTTTCACGATAAAGTTGATATTTCCAAAGATATAAATTTCTTAAGGTTCGAAAAATCTCAAATTTGGGTACTTTTGACCCATGAAAAATACAGGGTGTTTTCAAATGATACCTACAACGTTTGCATTTAGATACCTCTCGTAAAATTGGACAAAATGCTTTAAGCATTGAGGGGTCCAGCCTCTTTACTTTTCGAATTACAGGGTGTTAAAGTTTTGAAAAATTGAATGTTTTAATTCGATAACTTTAAAATGAATGAATAAATTGATTTGACATTTGGCAGGTTCTTTTTGAATGTAAAAGGGCATATTTTGATGGAAAAATATTTTTCAATTTTTGATCCAGTGGTGTACATTTGGGAGAATATGTTACCTTTCCCCTCCCATTTTTACGCCACTGACTTTTAAAGCAATTTTGAATCGATATTGTATTCCTTAATGGTTTTCCCGTGGAAAACGAATGACCTTTACGTATCAAAAAATTTGTAGTTTTTAAGATATTTAATGATTTCATGAGGTCTACAAGATCACTTCTTATGATTAATTTAAAAAAAATTTCTTGTATTTTTTTCAATAACTAAGAACCATGATTGGAATATGTAAAAGGAACTAATTTATGAAACAGCGATTCATCTAAAACATTCGGAGAAGAGTATTGAAAATACTTGTCCAAACTTATGATTTTATTAACAAAGGAATTAAACAGTCAACAAATTACAAGAGATGTCCAAAACTTTGTCCATTTACATTTATAGACAGTTTGCAACGTTTTCTCATTGAAAATCGCATACCTTGGAAAGACTGGCGATTGTAGAAATAATTTCTGTAGCTGCATGGATTCTTTCTACTTTTTTTCAAATAAAATCACTAGTTGGGACAAATATTTTCAACAATCTTCTCCGAATGTTTTAGATGCATTGCTGTTTCATAAATTAGTTCCTGTTACATATTTCAACCATAAGTACTTGGTAGTTATTGAAAAATATACAAATTTTTTTTTTTCAAATTAATTATTAAAAAGTGATCTTGCAGACCTCATGAAATCGTTAAATATCTTGAAAATTACAAATTCTTTGACACGTAAAGGTTATTCGTTTTTCACGTGAAAACCATTAAGGAATACAATATCGATTCAAAATTGCTTCAAATGTCAGTGGCGTAAAAAATGGGAGGGGAAATGTAACATACTCTTCCAAATGTACACCACAGGATCAAAAATTGAAAAATATTTTTCCATCAAAATATGCCCTTTTACATTTAAAAAGAACCTGCCAAATGTCAAATCAATTTATTCATTCATTTTAAAGTTATCGAATTAAAACTATCAATTTTTCAAAATTTTAACACCCTATAATTCGAAAAGTATCTACATGCAAACGTTGTTAGTGTCATTTGAAAACACCCTGTATTTTTCATGGGTCAAAAGTACGCAAATTTGAGATTTTTCATATCTTTGGAAATATCAACTTTATCGTGAAAAGTCATAGGATCTTTTCTATTGGTATTTCAATGAAGAATATAAAAAAAATTTGTCCGGTAGAAAAATAACAATTCCTTGCAATTGTTTAAACAATTTCGGTTTAAACAATATGGCACCGGGTTGCCCCATGGCAACATGCATTTATATCTTCAGTAGGGCAATTTGAAGAGGATCGCATAAAAAAATTGAGGTGGAATAGTTTTCGGTACTCATGCGCCGATTCCTCCTAGACTATATCGTATTTCGATGCAAAATTGTAGTTAACCCTCAATCAGTGGCGGCGCAAGACCCAAACTTAATGTGAACAAGGAAAATTTCGCTAGGCCCTCTAATGGAGCAAGAAGGGAATATGAAATATAAAATCACTCAAAATTAAACAGCTTTTTATTCCTTAAGAAACAAACCTAAATTTTTACTTCAAATAACACACTTTTTCTGTAATAATATTGACTGCTCCCAATTTTTGCGTTTATTTATTGCTGCTGCTGCTACACCTTAAATTGTGATCCTGAAGAAAATTACATCTCGTAATTGCATTATAATGAATTAGAGTGTTGAAAGTTTATTGAGCTCGACAGAAAATAATAATAAATGAGCTACTCTTGTGTTCGTGTCTCGATGCTTACTAAAAAATCGTATAGATTCGGCTTTGTAGATTGTTATATTTATTATTAAGAAGGTTCTTTCACCTGAAGTTAGTGGAGATTTTTAAATTAACGACTTAATCTTTGTTACAGACCGAAAAGCGGTTCGATGTTATTATACAGCAGGAAGAAAGTGCGATACCGCAGGGATGGATATTGCTGGAAAAAAAGAAAAGACGGGAAAACAACAAGAGAAGATCACATGAAATTAAAAGTTCAAGGAACAGAGGTAAACTGATTTATTTATTATTTTGTCCAATTGCGTTCTCACAAGAAAATATTGTACATAAAAATAGACAACAGACAAAACGTTTTTCAATATTAAAGTTTACTGAAAAAAAACTACTTAATTATGTAAAAAGTACAATTATTATAATTGTACGTTGTAGCATTATTTTGGGGATTGTTTTGCATCATAACCTGTGATGAATTTAAGTTAGAAACTGAGGATTCATTTTCTGTATTTTTATTTTCTCGTAGGTTCTCTATAAGTTGGAAATGGTGTTCTTCATTTAATTGTAAATATGGTTTCAAAGAATGGGCAGAAGAATGTCCTGTCTTAATTACTCCTTGTTCACCAACTCCTTCTTTTGCTAATGCAGATATTGCAGAAGCTCTATGTGAATGATTGGTTATTTTTATTTTTTTTTGTGTCTATACCAATTGATTCTGCCGATATTTTCGTCCACTTTGAAATTGTATTAATTCCCAATGGTGAATTTTTATACCATATTCCTTTCTCCCAATTTGGTTGTACTGTTAAAAATAATCTTGTTGTTGTTAGATAAAGATTGGATTCTCTTTTTTCAGTAATTTTTAAAAATAAACGAACGGGACACAAATTTTTGTTAGCATTATTTCTTACCAGCCACTTACTGCCAGATAAAGCTTTTGATCCTCCTTGTGTCGTTTTGGAAAAGATTGGATTATATTCTACCGTCAGTAAAATTACCTTTATTATCATATTCTTTTTTAAAGTAATTAATATCACAATTAGCAGCTTCATTTCCACGACATGCAAATTCGAACGAACATAAATGAAAAGACTTTTTTTGTAACCCATCAGGATTATCTTCAGAATTTCCAACATTTCCATTAATTCTTCTTTGGTAAACGCGTTAGAACTTCTTTTTCTGGTTTCAGGTTGAGCCTGAAGCTTTTTACGTTTTGTATCCCTGGCCAATCTAGGAAATTTATAGGTAATATCTTCAAATAGATCAATTTTAATGTTAAATTCTAGAAAATATTTTTCCTGAACCATTTGAGCAGTCGTATTCCAAAGTGTTTTCACACTAGCTTCAGTATAATCAGTTCCATCTCTTTTTTTCATGTTAAAACCATAAACTTCAAGAATTTTTGCAATAACTTGTTCAGAAGTATCCTTTTTTAACGTATAATTACGTGCGTCCAGAAACATTCTAAACTGTTCCCACGCAGACTTTTTTGTCTTCATTGTATTTCGCGGTATACTTTGCTTAATTGTACTCTCTATTTCATTTATTAAATTATTTCCAAATCTTGTATTATTCATGTTAATAATACTTATTTAAATTTTTGAAACAGTTTTAATAATTTTTTAGACAGTTAAATAAATAAATAAATAAACAACTAAGTATCCTTAGAAACCCCTAACAAAGATTTTAAATTGAATTTTATCACAGAGTGATAAAATTGAATATAGATAATATTCAATATTTATACAGCTATAAAGTGAAATGAGCTCCAGTAAAATCTGAGATTGGATGCAGTGAATTGTAAAGAGAAAATATCGTTCGCTGTTAAAGTTTCGGAAATTAAATTTTTTTTCATCGTTTCATTTAGGTTATGTTTGGTATTACCGTCATACGATTGGCTGTTCAGTTTAAATTTCGTTTATAGCTTATATCTAGAAAATATTTCAACCAATTTACAAATATCTTTTGCGCATGGGCCCCCTCAAACTCACAACGTGAAACTAGATACCTACTCAAGTTTTTTGTCCTGAAACCAGAACGTTATAAAGTTAAACTTGATTAAAATTTTCCCATTGTTGTAAGTGATTCACCATTATACTTTGGCAAGTTTATCTGAATCCGTGAAAGGAATGCAGTCGAAAACATTCGATATTGCCACGTCTAGCTATGAAAAAGCTCAACTGCCAAGTATGTAGTGATGATAATTAGACAATATGATTAAACGTTAATTCTTGTGCTTGTTTCCTTGGATTTTTTCTATTAACATTATTTTTTCAATTAATGAATTTTAAAAGATGAGCACTTTTCCAAATTTGTTATGGGCTTCTTCAAGCTCTGGCAGCGTTGTACGGAAACCATAATTACGCCTTTTTTACGTTTATGACAGATATGTGCCATGTTTCCTCGCCTCTTACCGATGCCCCGTAGCTTCAGATAAACTTACCAGGGCCTTTTCAGTAGATGCTTAAATCTCAAAACAAATATTTCATTTGAAAGCCTACCGATAATTTTTCACTTTGTGCAGCTTTGTTTTGAATATGCATGTCACAAAGCTGAATAAAAAGCTAAACAAATATTAGGGTAATTTAAACACGCGTTTGACCTTGGGGCAAGTTACGTCATAAGGTCTGGAGTTATGTTGGCAGTATTTGTCAGAATTGCTGGCCAATTGCTACGGCCGATGCCAAAATATCCAATGAAGAAGCAAATGTTCCTTGTTTTGTCGACTTTTTTTGAGCTTTTGCGTTTTCAAACCATGATTTTCGTCTGTTTCCATCTCGAGGAACGTAAATGAATATTATTATTTTGCTTGGGCAATTTATATTGTTATTTTGACAAAAACAAATAATCCAAAATGAAAGAGAATATCAATATCAATTTCGAGGTTACATGAGATGTCAAAATCAAAAACCAGGGTAGCAAACTTTACAAATCCTATGAAAACAACGGTCTGTCGTTTTCAAGGTCCTAGGCTCTTTGACGTCACGAAGGATGGAGTGACGTCACGTTTAAACCGCACGCTGCTTTCGGTACTTTTGATAATTTTTTTAGGATAGAAATTAAACTCCAAAAAAAATACATTTTTTCATAAAAGACTTCAATTGAAACCAATAAAAAAAATTACTGGAATGGCCCATTGTATTAGTATGTGATATCATGGAATAAATCTAATAGACCGTCAACCCGCTGCAAAAAATCGTGATGATAGTTAAACGTATGCCTCCTTGAGATTCAGTAATTTTGCTCATTTTCATTAACAATCAAGCGAAATAAATATTTTCCCGTGGGGGAAACGACAGATAATTTAATTGTTTATTGGAATGAAAAATTACATTTTGCAATTTTAGTTTCACGTATGCCGAGACACCAAACGTTAGTTTATGAAAAAAAATCCATCGCAAAATGATCGGCATACGTGCAGCGTGCAACTTAAGGGCTGGCACACACCCTTAAAAGTGTAACACGTTATATTATTAGTAAATCATATTATCACGTATGCCCTTTTGCAATTGGCCATTTTTTGGCCTAAAGTGCACAGATGTCGAAGGGCATGCAATAAACGTATGCCGTTTGAAAAATATATAATTTTCAGTGTTAATTACACTTTCCAATTTCAATTGAATGTGAAAATGTCATTGCCAATACCCTTCCAATTGCCAATACAGGTGTATGCAGGTGCCAATATACTTAGGCGCGATAGAACCGAATGCCCTTCGACATCTGTGTACTTTAGGCCAAAAAATGGCCAATTGCAAAACGGCATATAAGATGAACTCCATCCTGGGCATCATTTTAGATCTCTGTGGTTTGATTCCCAAAAAATAAGAGAAAAAAAATATAATTAATGCCACAAGGATCTTACAGAAGATATTTAGATCTCTGAATTTGTAAAATCACGATGCTTCTTGATAAGCATTGATAAAAAACATGTTTTGGTATCAATTCTTCTCGCTGTGTTAAGAAAAAGTACAAAAAATCTTCTATTCAATATTCTATTAAGTTTTGAATGATCTCGTCAGATGTCTAAAAATAAATACGTTTTCAAACCGGTAGAGAGCGAGGTAGATGAGTCGGGATAAAATTTTCCCGTCCTCTAATTCCGTTTAATTCCAAAAGACTGAATCGTTACGTCTGTCGGCACTGAAAAAAACCCTGAAGCTTTTAATTCAGACATTATGAGTGAAAGCTTTTGTTCGACATTATCGAAGGTCTAATTAAAGATGCTTTTTACAGCTTTTCATTGAGTAGTTCAGGCTTGTCTGTTGTTTATAAAACTCGATTGGCGCAGTCAGTCGGATAACCTAACAGAATAATTATACATATATACATATATAATCATTGTATCCTTATACCTTATAGGAGTCGGATTTACATTTTAGATTCCATAAACAAATGTTTTCCATGCTTTTCCATCTTTTGCTAAAGTTGATGCTTCTCTCCATGTCGTGCTTCTAAGTTGTAATATGTTACCCATCACTGTATTCCATGTCTGTCTTGGTCTGCCTCTCTTCCTTTTAATCTGCGATTTCGCTTCGTATACACGTTTCACTTGTCTGTTATTATTCATTCGTTGTATATGTCCCCACCCACTTAATTGTCTCTGTTCTATAAATTGTACCATAGGTGCTACCCCTAAATCTTCTCTGATATGTGTGTTGCTAATTCCGTCTTTCCTAGTAGCTTCTATTATACGTCTCAAATATTTCATTTCAACGGCTTGTATCTTACTTTTCTGTGCATTTGAGAGATTCCACGATTCGCATCCATACGCTAGTACTGGTCTGTATATGGTTTTAAATACTTTGATTTTTGTTTGATTTGAAATCTCTTTTCTATTGATGAATTTTAGATTCATGGCATAATATAGTTTTATTGTCTTGCTTATTCTCCCGTTGATTTCTGCTTCCAGTTTTCCAGTTTGTTCTAGTGGTACTCCAAGGTATTTGAATTCTTCGACGTGTTCGATTTTTATATTGTCTATTTTTATATAAGTTTTCGTATTTTGGTCTCCTATTATCAATATTTTTGTTATAGTAGTATTTATTTTCATGTCTTCTTCTTCCATTGCTTTTTTCCATATATTAAGATTGTTTTGAAGTTGTTCCTCAGTACCTGCTATTATTACGACGTTGTCTGCAAAAACTCCGTACGATATTTCGACTTTTTCAAAATTTTTATATCCTATAAACCGCTTTTTTACTTACTTCTGATAAATGTGGTTCTAGTATCGGTTTAAGTCTATTGTTTATTATTTGTTCAAATATTTTCATAATAGTGTTCAGTAACGTTATTCCTCTAAAGCAGTATTTCCCAACGTGGGCGATAACGCCCACTTGTCCTGTATAAATTGTTCAACGACATGAACCTCCAACTGCAAGGCGATGAACTAAATTTAATTAAAACAAAAAATGTCGTTGCTGCTTTCACAGCCAAACTGCTTCTGCACAAAAAGAATATGGGTAGACGTGAGTTTCACAATTTTCCGAATTTATCAGTATCCTGCAGTAACGACGACTTGTTTGCCTACTGCCAACATTTGGAAAACCTCCACATTGACTTCACCGAACGATACCAGGACATTTTAAACTTGGAAATACCAGACTGGGTGTTGGATCCGTTTTCAAATGTCAACACAGCAATGTCACCTCAGCTGGAAGAAGAACTTATAGAATTGACAACAAACGAAGAAATAAAAATCAAGTTCAAAAATGGATATCAAGAATTTTGGCTACAAAAACCGATCTCGCAATTGTACCCTGGATTGTGGTCAATTGTTGAACGATTTTTGATAGCATTCCCATCGTCATATTTGTGTGAACGTGGATTTAGTGCTCTGGCAACGCTGCTTACTAAAAAGAGAAATCGTTTGCGTGTTACCGAACGTGGCGACTTGCGGCTGTTTTTGAGTAAATTGGAACCTGATATCAACAAACTTATTGAATAGCATCAGATTCAACCTTCACATTAGTTTTTATATAAGAATTGATTATGTTTGTTTTATTTTCAAAATCAGTTATAAGTACTTAGCGGTTTTTAAGTATGTTTAAAAAGGGGGGCGTTAAAAAATAATTTATTCTTAAAGTGGGCAGTAGAGAAAAAAGGTTGGGAACCCCTGCTCTAAAGTTATCACAATTTTTTGAGTCTCTTTTCTTGTGTATCGGTGTTATTAATGCTATTCCCCATTCGTCCGGTATTTTCTCATTTTTCCAAGCTTTATTTATTATAGTGAGTATACTTTGAAATCCTATTTCTCCCAAGTTTTTGATCATTTTAGCCGTAATCTTATCATATCCTGGTGCTTTTCCATTTTTTGGTTGTCTTATCACGCTCTTTAGTTCTTCAATTTTCCTAACCTAACCTAACAGAATAATTTTAATTATTTATTCTTCCATATTTGTTCACGATTGTTAGATGGTGAACTAATGATTTTATTTTCCCCAATGGATTTTCAAAACTAACTATTTTGCTTGTATGTCTTCATTGTGGAACAATATAAAGCAAAAGGGCTTAATGATGCTGGCTTCCCAAGTTTCCAACACGAGTGCAAATAATAAGGAAAAAAAATAATAATTGCTATCATACGAACATTTTAATGAGAGCAACATTTGTACGAGATCAAAAAAAAAACGCCACTCGTATTTTCCGGCTTAGCGTGTAAATAAATGAAATCCTTAATTGAAATATGCATTTTTTACGGGGCAAATCTTGTGTCCGCCTGGCTTCCTGTAAAATGCAGCAGTTTCCAAGTCTTGAAGAGATATATTACACCTTGTGTAATTCATTCGCGCCCATTAAACGAGAGTTAAAAAACCGTAAACATTTTTACGCTTCTCAGATGAGCTTCTTGTGTTTTTGTTTTCCCTTTTTTTTTATATCCTTAATTATACATTCCACCAACGCCGACGTAAATCTGGCTGATTTAGGCTTACTTTAATTTCTTTTCTTTCCCACTATTCTATAAGCAAGATATATTGGCCAATTCGCGGTTAATGTTTTTTATATAAAGAGTAATATGGCGTTTTAGAGGTAAACCAAATTAATAACTACGTCTTTAAAGAAGATACTGTTTTTGTAGTAGCCGAAAATGTATAGAATTTTTAACGAAATGAAGTACAGCACTCCTTGGAATGGAAAACTTTAAGACCTAGGCAACCAAATTCACTGGTCAAATCCTGAACCTCGATGGGACTTAGAAACGTCTGTATAACAGAGAAACCATTCTAAGTAGAAATTGAAATCGTGTTATATGAAAGTTTATCTATACATCGTCCAGATTTAGCACTTTGTGACTTAGTTGTATACAATTTTGAAGAAGTTCCTCATAACAAAATGTTACTATTTGAGAAAAAAAACGTTTAATAAAAGCATTATTTCATTTATTCCTTTAAGCTTGAACAAACGTTTTACAAAACAATGAATAGCACAGGAATAAAATAAAATGTCGTTGTTTGGTATCTAACACGCAAATGCAGCACATCTGGTCGTGACACTTTTCTCCAGAAAGTACAAGAAACATTTTCTCAACAGGTGTTTTCGACTACTGCCGCTTTTGTCGTTTTACACTCAACTTTTAACTTTTCAAAAGGTTATTCACTTTCATTTTCTCTCTCGCGTATGTATATAAATGTATACGGATAGGATTTTCTTGTTTCTTTCAAGGTTTTCGGCTCGCTTTTTATTATTTAAATACAAAATCGTCTGTTTGGGCGTACACGAGTATTGAAAATTTTGGTTTTCTGATCATTCTTTATTCATTTTTGAACGAAGTTGAGTTTTCCTAACAAATTAAAGGCAAATATTGGAAAAATTCTCAATAAATAATTTTCTTCATCAGAAATCTGTATACCACTGTCAAAATTACACACAATCTCTCCAGACATGAATCAATTTACTCCTGAAAAATTTCTGACCTAGTTCCACGATCGTATACATCTGCACCAGAGCTTGAGCATGTTTTTGAGCCATCTGCTCTTAGGAATCCCTCCCACCTAGTACCCAGTATTGTACCTTTGGAAATATGAGCAATTCTATATGCTGTCCATCTAGCCTCCATTCCTAAAGAGATGTAACAAGAAGATAGACGGAGCTAGTGTCTCCAGTAATTGTCTAAGCCAAAGTAACACGGGAGTCCCTACAAGACACTGTCATTTGTGTAGAACCATCAAAAATTGGAACAAGAAGTATTAGACTATGAGCCCATGGGGAAAAAAGTGTCGCGATTTGAAACAGCAGCAAACCTATTCAGAACGATAGTTTATCATGCCACCATCGGTTCAAGCACTATGGCGTCCAGACTATATGACGTTCAAAAATAATCGTTCGGAAAATCTGGGAAAATTTTTTAAAACTCTTATTTTCTACATCCTGAAGCCGTGATTATGAAACTGTACGCCGTTTGTTACATTTGATAGTAGAATCATAGGAAATCGGTCCAGTCTCTATGACGTACGAAAATAATCGTTCGGAAAAACTAGGAAAATTTTCGAAAACCCTTTTTTACCCCCTGAACCCGTTATATGAAACTGGCAAGTAATCGATTTTTAAATCAAGTCGGCTTGGCAGAACTTTCTTACGGTGTCCCGCACAAATATTTTTAAACGACATGATTTAATAATTCCTTTATAAATAAAAAATTGATTGTAGCAAATGCCATTCATTTTTACATGAGATTTCTCGCGTAAAAATAATCGTATGAAAGCTAACAGTTGTAGGTAGTACATACATTTTTAGAAAATTTTGTTTTTTGACTATTCACACTATTATTTTTGTACATTATTTTTTTCAAATCATTTTATTCTAAAAGGAACTTATTGCACTAGATGCCGTACAGTTTCAGTTGACCTTTTTTGAGTAGGAAAATCACCTTTTTAGAGGGTAGAGAATAAGAGTTTATAAAAATTTTCCTACATTTTCCGAACGATTATTTTTGAACGTCATAGAGTTTGGACCGATCTCCTATGATTCTACTATCAAATGTAACAAACGGCGTACAGTTTCAGGGGGTAGAAAATAAGAGTTTTTAAAAATGTTCCTACATTTTCCGAACAATTATTTTTGAACGTCATAGAGTCTGGACCGATCTCCTATGATTCTACTATCAAATGAAGCAAACGGCGTACAGTTTCATATCACGGTTTCAGAGGGTGAAAAATAAAATGTTGAGTTGTCCACTGCGCTTTTCTGCACAAGAGAAAATGTACGATGGTGGCATGATAAACTACTTCTTTCCCCATGTGCACATAGTATATATGTGTAGATTTTGTGGAAAGGGGGGAAGATATAGAAGCAACACCTATAAGACTACTGGATAAAAGTAGAGGATGCTCTCAGTAAATGTCTCTGCATGCTTTGTTCGCTTTGGAGCTTTTGAAACCATTCGCTAAATAATATGCCTATATAAATAACATCATATGATTCAGAATACACCTTGTAGAATATCCATATGTTTCAATTTTCAAAGTTAGATGTACAAACTGTTTGACAACAAGAAACGAAAAAACTGTAATTTTCGTTTATTCTCCAAAATAAAATTGACACCAGTAACAGCGAGATTAAAGCTTTCAGATTGATAAAAACGCAGCCCCATGTCTGCTCCACTCTCTCTCTCTCTCTCTCTCTCTCCCTCTGTTTTTTTTTAACGTTTTTTTTTGTTTTGAACGCGTGACATGACAGTGTGATTTAATCAAAGTCAGCTCGTTGGAGCCGTATGAATTTAAACTGCCTTATTACCGAACTCCATATGTGCTATATTAGATTCTATTGTTGAATGGAAACGATATGGCGTACATAGCATCGGCTAATAATTCCGTTTTGTATTATACGAGTCGTATATTCTTGATGGTAGTCATTTGCAAAGACAAACGATTTGTTTTAAATACATATGAAAAATGTGACATTACCGAAAGAATCTTGAAAAATTATTGAGGTAAATTCATAGGAAAAAGTTTTGAAAATCCAATGCAGAAAATAACAAAATAATCTGGGCAACATTGTTGAGCTGTCATCGTGCTGGGAGCACTGCAGCCTAGTGGCACTCTACTCCATATTTAGTTCACCTACCAAGTTATCTCTGTACTGTCAAATAGACAATATTATAATTCCAATTGATGTATACTAGTTCTTCATACCACAATGTTTGCATCTAAAATCTCCATTCAAGAAAATAGTCTGTAATAATCCTTAGTCTATGTTTTTTTGTACCCATTTTTGTACTTTCACGTTCTAGTCCAACATAAAATGTTGTTAAATCTCTTCTCGCGATTTCATCAGGTTGTTCATTTAAAGAAATATCCATACTAGCCTTACTTTAGTACGGTCTGCAGTTCCTTCAGCTCTTTCTGGCTTTCCTAGTCTGACCAGTATCCTTCCGATTATTTAAACCGCCAGGGGCTGTCTGGATGTCTGTTAATACTTTTATCTTATAAGTATCAGTCCTGTCTTCACCTAGGATGTCCTCCTGAAAGAGGTCGAAGCTATATTTACTTACCAGGGCACGATATAATGGATAGTCAAGCAGCCATTAAAGCACTGAGCTCTTGTGTAATCAGTTCCAAAATGGTGTGGGAATGCCTATAACTAAGCAAGAACAATACAGTCATCTTACTATAGATTCCAGGACACACTGGAATAGAAGGAAATGAAATAGCAGATGAACTAGCAAAGAGGGGGACTGAAATACCTTTCTGGGAGCCTGGGGGGAGATCTGACCATTGGAAAGATCTAGTAGGGCTTATACAATCAAATATTCTCCTGGGTGACTACAACCTGTTGAGATCAAATGAATGCATAAGTCAAAGTAAAGCTGTGCTAAGAGTTTTAACAGGGGTCCTAACGGGACATTGTCGACTGAATGGGTACCCGAAAAAGCTCAAAATAGTAGAGGAAGAAGAATGTAGACTCTGTGGCATGGAAGAAGATACCTCCACCCACATACTTTCTAACTGCACAGCACTTCAGAATTCTAGAGCACTGCACCTGGGAGATTACTGGATAGAAGAGGAACATTTACCTAAGTTGAAGCCTGCAGATATCCTGAAATTTCTTCAAGAAATAGGACTAAAGGAGCTACTAGTCTCTGAGACTCTCCTCTGAAACTAAGTAGAAGTAAGGGAGCACAATAAATCTTTTAGGTCTCAGTGAATGTCACCTCAAAACACATACATACATACATACCAGGGCACGATAACATCCCTCATTTTTGCAATGGTAGCTCTGATATGTCTTCCATAACAAGCGTTTTAGCCTAGGTAATAAACTATTTGTGATATTCATTTTCAAACATTATCAAGCACAAAAATATGACGAAGTGTCTACGACTTTTCGATGAAAATGAAAACAGACATTACCGTAAATTTCGATTGTAAGCACTTGTTGAAGTAGTAATAATTTATCGTCGAATCGCTCGTGATTTATTATACTTTATTCTGCTGTAGTTTATTAAAGAAATCCAATAAATGGTCACGATATTGACACTGAAAAGTTCTCGTTTGAGAGGTACATTTTGTTTGCTCTTTTTCCGATAAAACTGTTTCGAGTGTTTCCTTCAATTAGTTATAAAGTTTGTTTTTAACGGTGTATAACGCGTGCTACTAAAGATATCTCGAAGGAAAAAATGAAAAATGTTTTTTTTTCAGTTTCTAAAAATCTGGGCTCTGAAAGATAACCGCTTCATTACACTTGCTATAAAGAATAAACGTAAAGAAAGTAGACATAAAAGATTATCTGAAACTTCGTCAAGTTAACCGTCAGAACTTTTCAAGTGGAAATGAGTATCTATAAAGATTAATGTCTGTGTCTGTTCTATGTAAACTTGTTCTTCATCTTTATTTATTTGAAGCTTCGATAATCTGCAAGAAAAAATGATTTTTGAAGCTGTATTATCAGCCACGGATTGAAGGGTTGTACACTGTAAAGATATTTTCAGAAAAATACCTTTTTTATTAATTTAAACATACATAAACCACTACTTGAAGTTATTAGCATAGGAGACATTTGAAAAATATATACAGATGACTCAAACATGAAAGAAGGCTCAGGATGTGGACTTTACTCCAGAGCACTGAGCTGAGGATTAAGTGGGAATGGGAAACAATACCAGCGTGGTTCAAATAGAACTGGCTGGTAGGTTAGGTTTGTGATGAGTGGGTCTATAAGGCCCTCCACTGCGACTCGCAAGAGTCTATTGTGGCTAACACCTATTCAGATTTAACCAAACAAATTCAGCTTCTTAACAAAACCGATTATTTTATTGGGTGAATGATATTTCAGGTCCGAGGGCGAGAGAGAGAGAGCCTGCCAAACATCAGATACCTGATTCGAGCCGCGGCGGGGCAGGCACAAATTATATGCTCTGCTGTTTCATCATCTTCCAGACAAAGACGGCAAGTCGGATCTTCCGACAGTCCAAGTTTTAGCATATGATGATTCAGATGACAGTGGCCTGTTAAAAGGCCTGTTAGACAACGTAGGTCATGCCTGCTATGGTCTAACATTTGTTTGGAGACATACTTCGAAGGATGTATAAAAGCCTTTGAGTTAACCAATTCTGGTAAATTATGCCAGAAGTCTAAAGCTCTTCTTGCTGCCAAGGTATTTAGTGTTTGTTTGGCAAAACTTATTGCGATGCCAATTGTAGGTTCTGTTCCGATAGAAACATGTGCGGCACCCTCCCTTGCAAGAAAGTCTGCCTTTTCGTTTCCTTCCATGCCAGAATGGCCAGGGATCCAGACCAGCAATACTTTATTGAGTTCTCCTATTGAGGAGAGTCTTTTTTGGCAGTCTAAAACCAATTTCGACGTTACACGGCGAGAGCTAAGTGCTTTTAAAGCCGCTTGGCTGTCCGAGAAAATTTTTATTGTTCTATGTATGAGATTGGCTTGCTCCACACTACACCTGCACCAGAGCCTGAGGGTGTTTTTGAGCCGTCTGTGAACCAACAGCTGTCTGCTTTTAATAGTTCATCCTTACGGAGGACCCATTCATCTCTATTTGGAATTAGGACGGTGTACGGCAGGTCGTAGTTTACTGTTGGAGTCATTATGTCAGAGGTCATTCCCAGAATACTGTGACTTTCACTGTCCGCTAGTATTCTGCTTCGTTCTGCATAAGCCTGATTTGTGCATATAGAAATATGTACAATTCTGTATGCTGTCCATCTAGCCTCTCTTTCCAAAAATATATGGAGAGGAGGTAGGTCCAGAAGGATTTCCATTGCTGCTGACGGTGTGGAGCTGATAGCACCAGTAATTGCCAGACAAAAACAAAAAAAAACACTCATATATTATATTATAGACTTTACAGTTCTTCAAAGTTCTGATTTGAATGGCCTTTTTGTAACTGTCTATTGGTTCATAAAACATAATTAGAAAGTGGCTAACTTCATTTTTAGGTTTATGACGCATCTGTAGTGAAAGTTGCGAACATTCAGGAATTCTCAATTTTCAGTTTTCTCCTGAAATATTCGGTTGAAAATATAGTACTAATATATTTTAATAAAAAACCAAAAACCGAATATCGGTTTAACACCCCATTGAAGAAATAATTACAATGAATATAAAAAATTTGATAAAAAAAAAATAATTTCTCTCGTATCGTTGAATTTTCTAATAAAGAGTTAATAAATTGAAAATTGTCACCGGCTTGCAGTGCACCCGTGAAACAAATTTAAAATATAAAACTCGGTGCATTTATTGCATGATAAATTACAAAATGTTGGAAAACTTAATTCGATAATAAATGGGGGTTATGAAAAGCATTCATTATGGCACCGATGTTGAACAAAATTTGTCTATATATATCTGGATGCGTTTATAATATGCATGAATAAATGGGCCTTTTTTAAGCTATTAGTTATGTGTGACTTTATATGCAGAAATTAACAGGCTGTTATTTTCATTTAACAAATTGGTCGAACGCTTTGGAATATAGGTTGATTTTAGCCCACGTCAGGTGCATTCATTTTTTATGAATTCACTGTAAATCGACAATCTCCCTGGAGCTTGAATTATGGCCGCAGATTTTTTGAGTAATTCAAGCAAGTGGGGGATTTGCTAGGAAAATTTTATACCAGAATAATTTAATAACGATGACTGGTATGAAAGTACCATTTGATTTATTCAGATCATAACATTCCTACCAATTATTCTCTCTAGCAATTAATTATAAACCTTACATTGTAATGAAGATTACCAGCCAAGCTGCTTCAAAGGCTCTGAAGCAGCTCTCATAGCCTAAAACAGTTTGAAACTGAAAAGAATCGCCTAATCAACTGGCTAGACACAACAAAGTAACTTTTTTTGGTGCCAGGACATAAATAAGTTGTTAGTACAAGTCTACTTAGAGCCTGAACAGGTTAAAGACTTGGCTCCAAAACTGATAATAGAATTTTTCAGAAGCCTAGACTCATCTATCTTTTATAAATCGAATTTAAGATTATTAATTAGAAAGCAATTATGCTGACCAAGAGAAAAGTCAGAGAACAAGTGCTAATGGAAATCATAAAACACCAAAAATCTCTGGTGCAAAGTTCCAAGGAACTGCAACATGTGTAAAAGTGTAAAACCTGTATAGTCTTCTACAGGATGGGGTCTAAAACAAGATTGCAGCTGCTGAGTACATAGATCGGACAAACGCTAAAATATTCTCCTGTTTTGTCAATTAGGCTTATATAAATGGTTTGTATATTTTTGTTGCAGTGCATCTATGGTTGTTACGTGCATTCAGCTATTTTGCCGACGTTTCATCGCAGATGCTACTGGTTGCTTCAGGTAAGTCATAACCGAAAAATTAACATCCCACCCTTTTGAAACAATATAATTAATTTAGGAGAGGACTTGTCATATTTTCAAAACATCAATGAGCAAAATGGTATGTTTTATTTCTTAATATTCATATCTTCAATATCCCATAGTTGTAATCAGATTTGAATTCATTACAAATAGAAAATAAAATTGTTCCTTTCAATATCCTTTTCAAAATTAAAAGTATATACATAAATACAAGGATATTTGATGTAGGATAATCATTTTTTTTAGAATCCAGACATCGTTCTTGTCCATTATTTGAACGTTCCTTATCCAGATGATAACAAACTGGCCGTCATAACCCCAAGTTTGGCCCTTTGGGCCGATAAAAAAGAATGGACGAAGGAAGAGCTAGTATCACAATTAAAACCGATGTTTTTCAGCGAGGACGAGCCGGACATTAACAACGAACTAGAAATATCGGTAAGCTTTAAAATCATCTATTCACTTACCTACAGCAAAAAAATCATCAAACTTGAGCGAAATATTTACCAGGCCGCTTTCTTGGAAAAATTCCAGCTCATTTAAAGTCATAGTCATTATTATCATCAGTATTATCCACTTTTTTTAAGATGTGTTCCCATTTGGATATGCCTTCTAGCTAGTTTTACGGCTTCATAATTTTTTGTTACTATCTTATAAATAATTCGCTCTTCTTGGAATATGAAGACTCCCTGTTTCAATTATTGAAATTATTGGTGATAATAAAGAGAACTTCTTCAACATTTTCAATACTTGGAAAACATAATAAACAAGAATCCTGAGAAAATATAGATGAGCTATCAAGTCAAGATTAATATTGCTTATCAAATTATCTCAACATCCCATTTAAATTGATGACTTTGTATATTGCAATCAAAAAACGTATTAAAATTGATAACCATGCCAGTTGTAATTATATGCAATTCATTTACATCGACGTTTCATTATGTATTTTGGAAATTAATATTTAAAATTTGACAGTAGTTCATATATCATCTTTTTTATAATATTCTGTTCCATGAAGTTAGCTTGGCTGTAATTAAAACTGAAAAAAATAAACCATTCTATAGTAGCATATCAAAAAATAAATTAACAAAATGATATTACGTCATAACTTTTGGATAGAATTTCAAATTACAGACTGCAGAAACAGTGGAAGCCATAGTAAGTCAATTAATGGAAAAACAACGGGTAGCCAGACAAGCAGCTTTAGTCAAACAATTAGAATGTGGTTGTCCGGACTCGACATGCGCCGATGGAAAAAGTTGCTCTCATCCAATGAGAAGAATAACCGCTGCCAAAGAAGTCGCCAGCTCACCCTTACAGAGCTCCAGCACGAATGCAAGACCACCCAGCAACTCGGATAATAACAATCAGGTCTCTTCCACCACCGGATCCGGTTCGATGTTATTGGGGAACAATAATTCTCCAAGAGTGTATTCCAGAGATACCAGAAATCAACAAGTTAAGGTAAAACATCAGGTACATAATATTTCTCCTAATTTTTATATTATTTGTATCTCTATAATTATTCTATAATTTCTAGGCTGTTCAGAATAATACAAATTGTTCATCCAGTTCAGGAAATACTCCTCCATTAGTACTAAGCCTGTCTCAGATCCAAGGAGGCGGTGGTTTACTTATTCTCAACAGTAATTCCAGCAACAACACAAGCAACCATCAGAATCTAGTAAATCCTGTGTCAGTAGCTAACTTCGTTTGTAATTCAAATCGAGTGATTCCCAAAGAACGAACTAGTCATTTGGTACTTAAACAAGAAGTAATGGATACGAATCCATCGTGTCTACATGCTTCTAAGCAGAACTCTAAGGTTGTGCAAAGAGAAATGAAAATGGAACTTGGAGAAAATCACAGACAATCAGTTTTTCACGATGGAAATATGTATAACAATAGGTAAGTGATTGTATGCTAAAAACGGTTTAATATAATTGTATATTGTTTTTTTTTTTTTTTGTAGAAATCACCATCAACAGACAGAAGTAGTAATGTCAAGTGCTCCATCGACTCCTTCCAAACACATGGATACGACTCAAGAAGAAGTGGTAGATGAGTACAAACATCAAAATTTCTGTAACGAAACGGTCGTACTGTTAGGTACGGATTCTAGTGGTTCTCTAGTTAGTAAGAGCGATGGTTCTTCCATTATAAATGGAGGGTTCTTTAACGAAACTTTAGATCTATCTCAGGTAAGTAACTACATATTTAAATTATACTATCAATGATTTTCTTCCTTAGTATATCAAGATCTATCTTTTCAAAAATACAGATTTTTCATAATTTCTATTATAGGTTAGGCCATACTATCAATACCTACATCTGTTCCAGGAGGACATCCAAAGAACCCTCTCGGCCAACATGCCATTGTGTTCAACTGAACTTAATAATCAAAACTCCGCTTCGGAAACAAACGGATCCGATCATCATCAAAACAAACCGCAATCCCAACAACAGCCTCTTACCAATGAAATCAACCCGATGGACTTCATAGACAGTTGCGATGTTGTTGTGTCACCCACGCACGTTGTAGATGATGACGTTTTCGTCAATTTAGATGCTTTCGATATGCTCGGCGAGTTTCCGGATTTAGAAAGCTTAGATTCTGGTCATTCAGGACTCCTAGGTAAGTCAGACGTTAGTTTATGGACGCACTGTATAACATATTCAATTAATGAATTCATATTTTGCTGGAATAATAATGTTGATTATATTTTCATGTTTCTGGATTGCAGGTGTCATCGATATTTGGCCTTTCCAATCTAACATTTCTTAATTCCTTTATTCTTTAAAAAAACACTAATTAGTTTGTTCCTTAAAGGTTAATTAACACTTATTCTGTTCCCATTTTCTGGACATTCAAAATTTTTTATCAGTGACTAAGTTTTGTTTACAATTTTTTCATATAAACTTGCATTTCCTCAACAAACATGTGTTTTCTTCTTGCCAATGAATAGTTTCATTGATTCCCTTAGGTTGTTCCCAGGCTCTTGAAATGAATTTCCATACCATTTCCATACTTCAGGTTAACCGGTAGGATTTGAGTAGCTCTAATGAATTAATTTCTCTCTTAAGAGCTTCTGACTGGAATCTAACTGGCATCTAACTAGCTATTGAATGGTTTCCTGGTTGAAAGTTCTTGGTCTACCTTGTTCAGTAAAACCCTTTGGTAAAGCCGAGAAAAAGAGAAGATCTGACCATTGGAAAGATCTAGATCAAAGACTCTTCTGGGTGACTACAACCTGTTGTCAAAGTAAAACTGCGCTAAGAGTTTTAACAGGGATCCTAACGGGACATTGTCGCCTGAATGGCCACCTCAAAAAGCTCAAAATAGTGGAGGAAGAAGAATGCAGATTTTATGGCATGGAAGAAGAAACCTTAGTGATCCACAGGTTGTATCCCCTTCTGTCAAACTCCATTTGAATTGGTATTCTTTGTCTATCACCTCTTAGTGATCCACAGGTACTCTTTTAAAGCCTTCTGTAACTAACTGGCCGTCAATTTATTATCCTAGCAGCCATACTAGAAACTTTTTGGAACTTTAGTTCTTTACGCCAGGTTATGTTTGACGACCAGGGGTCGCGACGCAAAAGATCTGACCGTTACGCGTTACGTTACGCTGCGTTATGTTACATTGCTTCGTTATGTGCCTTGCTTTTGCGTGCTTGTGCCTCCTTAGTCTCTCTCTCGTTTACGAAGCAGCGATTCATAATAATAAATATACTCATGCCCGGATTCGAACCCGGGCCGCCCGCGTGCAATGCGAGCATTCTAACCACTGAACCACCGATGCTATATTGAAATTCTATGCAAATCTGGTATTCGCAGTGCTAGTGATCTACTGGAATTTGTTCGGATTAATTTTTACTATTATTTCCATAATTTTTTTTGCGCGATTAAGGGGTGTAGCTACTTTTCGAAATACAGGGTGTTGTAATTTTGAAAACTTGAATGTTTTAATTCGATAACTTTGAAATGGATTGATAAATTGATTTGACATTTGGCAGGTAGTTTTTTAATGTAAAAGGGCATATTTTGAAAGAAATTGTAGTTTGTGCAACTAGTGAGGATATGATGGCCATATCGCACGAGGACGAAGATGAAGCACGACGCCGTAGGCGGAATGCTCAATCGTTCAAGTGCGATATGGACAATCCACACGAGTCGAGCAGCATATTTTTTCTACGACCCACTTAGGAATAAATCTAGAAAATAAAAATTTCTATAAACTGTAATATAACTTCAAATTAAAAATTTAACAATTCAATTTTATGTTTCCACTAATTTTGTGGTAAACGAATGTCCAATTTGTATAATGCTACGGTTTCCTTTTTTAAATATACGATGCTGTTATAAGTAGATGTTGCCAGTCGGACTCCCTCATGGAGGGTACTGTACCATTATCTATAATAATGAATATTCTGCTAAATATTTCAAACGTCTATCTGTTGTCGTTATTAATATCAAGCAGAATGATTATTTAAAAATAAAATTAACAATAAAAAAAATTCCTCGCGGGGAATCGAACCCGGGTCTACCGCGTGAGAGTCTGGTGTGCTTACTACTCAACCACCAAAGAATATGCAAATTGTTTATCTATAACGTCAGATGTATTACATAACTTTTGCTTAAAAGGAACTAAAGTTCCTACCGTGTGTCCCGCGACACGTTCTACCTTTTGTTGTATTTTGCCAGCCTATTAAGTAATTCTTCACAGTTTTTCACCAATTTAGACTTGGTTGTGGGATTGCTGATACCTGTCAGAAAATAATGAACTAGTGTTGTTTGTCCAATAAACCAAAATATTTTATATTTTATTACAGATGTTAATCCGTCCGAAAATAGAAATAATACTAAGGCACAGCCGGAACATTCGAACAATCATCAATTGGAAGGTTCGGCGAAGATAACTGATTATTCCCCTGAATGGGCTTATCCGGAAGGTGGTGTCAAAGTTTTGGTGACAGGACCGTGGCATTCATCTGGACCGTATACCGTACTTTTTGATACATTCCCTGTACCTACCACTTTAGTTCAAAGTGGAGTGTTACGATGTTATTGTCCAGGTATGATTTGATATTCAGTTACAAACAAATCAATATTATTGTGTGATAGGTCAAATTAAATGATAATGTTACTTATTTTAATGAAATCGCACACGCACACGGCAATTTTTATGTCAGGATTTGTAGTACAACTAATTATGAATTAATAGCATATGGAAAAAATAAATTTCAATTGGGTTCAGTCTTTCGCAGTAAACTTTTTAACAGCGATTCATTTACTTGTTGAAAATAACATATGTACAATTGCTACACTAAAAATTTTATGTTTTGTTTTCTATAGTTTGAAACAGTAAAAGTTTTTTTTTATATATGTTTAATATATCCGCTATTTTGGACTGTAAATGTTTTATTACTGTTGTAACATAGGTGACAGCACCTCCATTACAAACGATATGAAGCAAAACAATGCCATGCATTAGATTAGTTCGCAGATATATTATTTCAATGTCACGCGATTCTAAATAATTCAATTATTTGACTATATACATTGTTTGTATTTAGAATGTGTGTTTTGTTATATGGTTCCTATATAAGCCATTAATATTTTTAAAAAACTTGGTTCCAAAATATGAAGGTTTAACATAAATTTTATAAAATACCGACAAACGTTGTCCTGTCTAATCATATTACAAATTTTTATTTTTTATCCGTTTACGAGTTGTTCAGTATAAACCCGATGGCAGCGCCACCTACCGGGACTAATTCTGAATCTAAACCATCCAGTTACTTACTCAAACGCACACAAAATTTCA
>CAJUYG010000656.1:9580-20348 GCA_910591675.1 Galerucella calmariensis | reverse complement strand
TGATACTGATACTGATACTGATACTGATACTGATACTGATACTGATAATTCTGCTCATCGATAATACCTTGTTTACATTGAAACGTCAAAATTTTACTAATAAATAAGTTTTTTTGGAAAAGAAAAAAATAATCGATAAAATTTGGAGCACTCGTGGTATTACCTTTGATAAAAACAAACTTATATGATGTAATTGACATGATAAACAAAAAGTTTTCTGATGTTATTAACCACCTGATAAATCTCCAAACAGAGCTTCGACTTATTCAGCCTGCATTCTATATTTAATGCCATCTCTATTATTAAACTTATAGTGTTGATTAAATTATAGCCCGAAATTGTATAACCGGACATTAATGCTCATTTATTGTAGGTAATTATAATTCAGTAGTCTCAATAAATTTAGCTAATGCATTGGTCTATAAATGTGTATTAATAATAAACGTTACAGTTTATTAATAAATTGATAAACTTCAATTAATTTCACATATACAAATAACTATGAATCTATAAATTATAATTTTAAATTTAAACTGCAACAACCAGAGGCGGCTCGTGGTAATAATTTTAAGGGATGAGGGATTTCAGTATAAAAGGGAATATTTTAGTTAATTAGAAGATTTTTGGGAGCTCTGCATGTACTAGCCTCCAAAAATATTTAATAAATATGTTTCTAGCATACAAATGACAATCTCAGAACTAAAATCACGCGCCTAATCTAAAGAAACTTGTACAAAAAAACAACTTTATACAATATATTGATTGAGCATTGATTGATTTGTATTTTAAAATAATAATATAGGCGAAATAGGGAGTGGCCCCCGAAGCAGTAGTCCACTGATAGACGTAGAAGGTGTCTCGGACGATGAGAATGAGCTTCCCAACAGTACTGTAGGTCAGTGCCCTAAATGGTCTGTTTGTTGTCTCTCGGTGTTGTTTCACTGTTGTTACAGTTTATCTATTCTTTGTTGTCCTTCTAAATGTTGAGGTTATTGTACAATATCTCCACAATTTTACAATAAGTGTCAAAAATTAGCACTATATTCAACAAATTATTGAAATATTTTATATAAGAATATTGTACAGTAACAAATTAATAGTTATTTTCCTATACAGGGTACCGGATAATCAGTTGTAAGGTGAAAGTTATCATCTAATAACTAACCAATTAGTATGAATAGTACAAAGTTCTCTCTTCAAATATATCGTGAGGCTTAAAAAAATATATAATTACATCAGCATAAATTTCTTTTTTTTGTTTTTATAATATATCCTTACTCTGTTTACTCAGTCACCCTGTATGCATTAAAACCCTAGTCCTAGAAATCTATGATGCACTCCCTAACAAACTTTCATACCATTGTTTTAGACCTCTATCTTGACAATAATAGGTACTTGAAGCCATTTAACTCTGAAGATTTGTCCTAAATCAGTAACTAACACTTTTTTCGGTTAGAAAAACTAATCATTTTTACGCTTATGCTGCTGCTTCTGCTTTTTAATAGTATTTTGTTCTTTCTTTTCACTCATTAAAAATACCTTATTGCCACTAAACCGTTTGTATTGTTGCTTTTATAGTTCTAATTTAGTGTCGAGTGTTATGAAAGTTGTTTTAAAAGTTACAATAACTCTACTTTTATGTGGAAGAGTCTTTAGGGATAATAACCTATAATAAGAGTAACCAAATTTAACTACAAAGTTGTGTGGCATTTTCAGAATACAGTTTTCACACTTGATGGTTGTTTTAATGTCTTGATGTTGCTTAAATATTTTATTACATATCAGATAGTTTCTTATTTTCCTTTTCATTTCTATGCTTTCGTCTCATATTATTCCCATTGGAGCATCCATGCCTCTATCCATTCTATTTTATTTTTCTTAATCATTTCATTTATTCTCTCCCTTATTTTTTAATTGTTTCCCCATTTCCATCTCTCACTTCTATACAGGGTAATTCGTTAAGAATGTCCAATCTCTGAACTGTAGATTCTAGCACTCAAAATATGATGATTCTGCTCAACATGTCTTATGCAAATATTGCTAGTTTACGAGATACGGGGTGTTTAAATTTTGATTTTCGCAATAATTTTTTATGTTTTCAAAATTTCTCTTTGAAAATTGTCAATTTTACGTTTTTTGGCATGAGGAATCATAATTTGCACTCTAATTTAACATTGCTAATAAAGGGCGCTAGTTACACTTGTTTGTGTTAATTAAATCAAAGTAAACTTTTTTTGGGCTGAACTTACAACTAAAATAATAAAAAAATATCAAAAAGCGTTAAATTCTACAAAAAAAGTTACTCTTCTTTGATTCGTGTAACTCAATCGGTTATCGAGTTATTTTCTTCTAAAAAGTTCAATAAATTTTAATTTTTTCATAAAAAATTTTATTATTCCTTAAATATGTAACAATAACAAATTTGTAAACAAAAATAAAAAACTTCAAAGCAAATGCTCAAAATGCCCACCATTTACTTCAATACACTTTATGATCCGCTTTCGTAAAGATCTAGAACTAGCGCCCTCTTAGCAATGTTAAATTATAGTGCAAATTATGATTCCTCATGCCAAAAAACGTAAAATTGCCAATTTTCAAAGAGAAATTATGAAAATATAAAAAATTACTGCGAAAATCAAAATTTTAACTTTGAACACCCCGTATCTCATAAACTAGAAATATTTGCATAAGGCATGCTGAGCAGAATCATCATATTTTGGGGTCTAGAATCTACAGTTCAGAGATTGGACATTTCTAATGAATCACCCTGTATAATTGTAATAAATAACTGCTCCAATCTTTCCTATGTCCTGTTTCAAGTTTCATAATGGGAGGCGGGGTTTCTTAGTTCAGTCAGTTGCTGTGAAGCGCCGTTCGCTAAAGGCAGCGCACAAACGTTGTACCAGCTCCTCCCACATTATTTCTCTATGATCTCTACTACAACGAATTTTATCATGGCTGTCAGTAGTCAAAACATTTTTGTGGTTATAATTTATTATTAACTAATATTTTGTGGCAATAATGTATTTTTAAATCTATGTGAGATACAACGTAGCTTCTTTAATTGCATGAATAGGTAACTAAATGTATGCAAATGGTGATCCCTAAACTGTATCTTTCAAAAAAATACAAAAATTAATAATTTTTGTTATCATTTAAGGGGAGCAAGATGCTAGAGTATTAACATTGGCCGAACAAATCATTGCTGCAATGCCTGAAAGAATCAAGGTAATATATTATTGAGAGTTTGTTGAAAATATGAATTAATGGTATTATTATCTTTTATTTTTAGAACGAAAGTGAAGAAATGATGATGGACAAAAGTCCGTGTGCTTCAGACAGCCTACAAACCTCTGATACGCTATCAGATGTCTTTATGGAACCGTTATTGGATCAATCATCTTCGAGTTTTGAATCTACTGAATTCAATTTTGAATTTTCTGATAACAATTATAGGCAAGTATTTATTATTTTGATATTTTAATAAAATTAACGTATTGAATTTTTATTTTAGATACTACGATGTAAGCACACCATGTTCAAGTTTGAGTCCGGCTTCTTCCAGTTGTTTGCAGTCACCTTGCTCCTTTACACTCGATTCTCCATCTCCACCACCCACTACGGCTGACTTTTGCGAGTTCTTCCAAGCTTCCGGCACTGTTTTTGAAAAAGATTTTTCAAATCTCACATTATCTGGTAATATAAATTCAATTTCTCACTTCTCACAAATATCTTTAATTCTCTTTTTATTTTTTAGATCGTGAACAGCGAGAATTATACGAAGCTGCCAAAATAATTCAAAAGGCGTATCGTTCATACAAAGGTCGTCAACAACAAGAACAAAATAAAGAGAGACAAGCAGCTGTCGTCATCCAAAACTATTACAGACGCTATAAGCAGTACGCTTATTACAAACAGATGACTCATGCCGCTATGGTGATTCAAAATGGATACCGATCGTACTGCGAACATAAAAGGTTTAAGAAAAGCCAAGAGGCTGCTGTGTGCATTCAAAACTATTACCGAAATTACAAGGAGCAGGGGGGGAGAAATAGTAGAGAAGGGACACCTGCTACGGCGGGGTTAAAGTAAGTTTTAATGTTTTCAAGGTTGTCATATCTGATGTAACACTAACCACAGGTATTATAAGTATTTGGTATCAAACTAACAGCTTTTTGTACTTATAACTGTCATTAAAAGTGGGTCAGTCCGCCTAGGAGCGTTTAAATGGAGATCGAGTTATTTTACCCCCCACTATTAAAATGATTGATGTCGTATGAGAGGAGGACCCCCGCAATGTTGAGGTGCGCATGCGTCAATGCAGCCTTTAACCTTCCATTCGATGTGACTGAATGTGAGCTGATTAGCGCAGTTGGTAGAGTATTGAGCTCACAACTCGGAGGTCGTAGGACGAAACCCGGTCTTGACCTGGGTTTTTTTTTAGTTCTTTATTTCTTATTTTCTGATATTTTTATACATAGTTACACTTTAATCAACCGGGTTTGGGCCTGGGTTTTTTTGTTTTTTTTTTTTAGTTTTCAATTTCTCATTTTCTGATATTTTTATACATAGTTACACTTTGATCAACCGGGTTTGGGCCTGGGTTTTCTTGTTTTTTTTAGTTTTCTATTTCTTATTTTCTGATATTTTTATACATAGTTACACTTTGATCAACCGGGTTTGGGCCTGGGTTTTCTTGTTTTTTTTTTTAGTTTTCTATTTCTTATTTTCTGATATTTTTATACATAGCTACACTTTGATCAACCGGGTTTGGGCCTGGGTTTTTTTGTTTTTTTTTTAGTTTTCTATTTCTTATTTTCTGGTATTTTTATACATAGTTACACTTTGATCAACCGGGTTTGGGCCTAGGTTTTTTTTTTAGTCTGCTATTTCTTATTTTCTGATATTTTTATACATAGCTACACTTTGATCTGTCAGCTGGCCGGGAAGCGATAAATCTAATAAATAATTTTCCCCACAGACCATTTTCCGATCCCCAGTTAGGACACACATCTGTCATTTTAATAGTGGGGGTTAAATTACTCGGTCTCCATTTAAACGCGCTTGTCCGCCTTACCACAATGAGTTCTATAAAGCCTGCTCTAGGCCAGGGAGGCGTCTACCCAGCACTGTACGCCTTTGGTGTGATAACTACAGTGAAGCAGTGGATGGGTAACCCACTTGTGAAGACAGCCCGAAGGAGAGTAGCATATCACAGCTCGCAGGCATTAAACCAAAAAGTACATAGTATAATGTAGATAATATGCCGTCTTTCATTTGTCGTATATTTAATGTTTGTTTTTTACTAACATCAGCTTCAAACTAACCTAACATTATGCTTTCATTACCCCCTGCTCGTGTTGTAGTTTTAAATGTACATATTATGTATTTGTGATTTGTATTTGTTTATATTAGACTCTGTTTCACGTAAAAAGAACCCACTTGAAGTTGCAGTCGTATGCGTGAACTCATCTTGTGTATAATTTTAAATAAAACATATTTGGGAATTCTTTGAAGCTTTTCGATATACTTGTTATCGTTAAAATATTTATATTTTCAATTAACGATTGGCGTTACGAGGTGACATAGATAATCAATACTAATTTTGATTTCTGCGCAAGACAGTTGGCAAACTTCACGTGAAACGGAGTCTACTACAAAAGATCCGTCAACAATGTCAAAATACAGTAAGCCACATACGAACTTCAACGTTGTCTTTAGACAATTTTACTACTATAGTAAGTTCGGAGGTTTTGATAATAGAGGAGTTCAATCTAAGGTCAGTGTGGCCAACAAAAAGTAGTTTTCTCTGACAAGAATGACAGTTAAGGTCTACCATTCAAAACATAAGATTTTTGCGTGTTTTTTATCATTGTGAATGACATCTGACATAATTAGTGACAGATAACAGAAATGGAATGGTGACATGCCAAGAGTTCCTAGAATTATTGGCCACTGATATGTTGAGTATTCAGCTGAAAAGTAATTTTAAATTTCAAGATATACGCCTCGGGGGTGTATTCATTATTTTGATAAAGCAATATAGATGTTCGCAATGATGAAAAACATGCAAAAATCTTGTTTTGAATGGTAGTCCTCAACTGTCATTCTTGTCAGAAAAAACCACTTTTTGTTGGCCACACTGACCTTAGACTGAATTCCTCTATTTCACCTAGTTGACGGCTCTGGCATAGTTGAATGTGACAGATTGAAAGTTGATGATAATGTTGACGAATAATTTTTTCGTAGACGTACTTATTCACAAAGAAGACAACATCAAGCTGCTAGAAAAATTCAACAGTTCATGAGGCAGTCGAAAAATAAGTAAGTGTATATCTATGACGCCATTTTAATTTATGGTGATATATTGTTTAGAATTAAAAAAATGTCCCTACTTATATGTTACCACTACAAATATAATCTCAATTCTTCTTCTTCTGGATGTTATTTGATCAAATCTTTTTATCCACTTTCATGAATGTTATTTTGCCATATTGTCTTTTTTTTTTCAATTTCACTTCTTTAATAATAAATTGTTGCAGTTGTTCTTCATTCCTGGAACTTTAAAGCCGTCTAATCTTCTTCCCTTTACTACATTCATAATCTCACTATATTTCCTTGTCACCAAAATGGACTAGGCCGGTAGCACAAGCGACCATCTCGCCGAATAAAATCCAGTGGCTTACCGCATCCCGCGAAAATAGATTCGACCACACCAAAGTGGCATGTTGACTGGGTTTTATTGAGAATGTCCAACGTCGAAGACATTCCAGACTGCACCTTTTATGTAATTCCTTGGTGGCTTTTCTTATCGCTAGACAGTGGCTCTGGCATAAGGATATGTTCTCTGCAGTTTCCTCTTCTATACCTTGTGTTTAAACTAAGAGGAGCGATTTGAATGTAAGTTGGCATTTCTGCAGCCGTGATTGGTTAAATTGCCGCCAGTTTCACACAGCTTTTTTGATACAACTGACAATTATATTTGCCAGCTTTGTGTTTACATGAAAATATTATAACCTCAATCTTTATAAGGTACATATTATTTTTCACGTTTGTTGTTATATTTTTAACTAAGTTTTTATTATTTATTCAGTTTGATAAACAAAATCTAGACTTGTTTTTTCTTGTTAATAATATAAATTTCCAAGTAAAATTTTATTATTGTAAATATTTCTACATCAAGTTTCACTCACATTACTGTACATTATTATGGTAAACATACAGTAGCTTTTTTGTAAATATTTATATTAGAGAGTTATTGGAACTTTTATAAGGTCAAGCAGTAATAGTGCTATCCTTATAGTGACATACACGCATGCGCATTTGATGTTTCAAATAAGAGAAACATTATTAAGGTTAGTGCTTGTCCTTATTTGTGCGCGATTACTGCAGTGCACTATCCCGACTTTATTTCATGTTTCATATTTATATGTCACAATGTGTAGGTGATCTCTGTGTCATCTGTGACACAACTGGACTGGACACAACCTTATAACTTTTAATAATAGATTTTAATAGAATAGATTGAATGAATATAAAATATTAATAATACATATTTTCTAATGAAGATAAAAACGTATGTACTTAAAAAAAAGTGAGGTTACATTTTTAAAAACAATGTACCTGCCTTAATATAATGTCATTATAGAGTTTCATGTTTCAATAACTCCAAATTTTAAGTTTGTTTCAAGGTTGAGCACTATTTATTTAAGGTCATCACTATTACTGCAAGGTATAGTTCATTTAAAAACCAGGAGGAGTAATTTGAAAAGCCTTACTCACACCACTAAAAGTTACCAGATTAGTTACTAAAGGGTGCGTTCCGAAAACGTAGTCAACAGTCGTGTTCCAAATATATTAAATATCCCTTGAAATCAAAGACATTAGTGATAAGTCGATTTCTCCTCTGGGGATCTATTCTAAAACAGTGACATTTTTTGTCGCATGCGAGATTTTACTTCTTTATATACATCCTTGATTGACAAAAGTATAATCTTGCATGCGACAAAAAATGTCACTGTTTGAGAATAGACCCCCTGATCTGCAGTATATTTTTTAGATGTACCTACGCATTAAACAAAATGTAAGACTTTTTCCTGTTTCCTTTCTTATTCAAACATCAGAAGATTCAGATTCACATCGACAACAAACAAATTATGGTCATTGTTGATCGTGGAGAATTACAGATAGTCAAGTTACTTTGATTATATTTATTATTAAGTGTAATAAACCATTTTTCAAATACTTCCGAGATACCTTCTTCCTTCTTTTTACCTTCAAAAACCAATCATGTATTTTCTACCAAACCCATTCTTTTCTATATTGTTTTATATCTTCCATGGCATGTTCTTCCGATAAATTTTGACGATTTCTTCCCAAATATGTATATAAGAAATAAATAGTACCTACATTTGACTCGTCAAAAGGTGACACAGATAAATTTAATTTGTTTCAAGAAAGTCTGAACGTTTCTTTGAAGCTTGCAAAATTTTAAATTTTGTATAACACAGATAACATTTTTTTTCTTCGAACGACATTTTTTATTCACTCATCACAATCACAAGTCCTGGTATTCCAGCAATATTTTCTGCACTATAGGTATAATGTTCCTCTACTTCAGTATTCCTTTAATACTCGCTAAACCGACTTTACTACTTAAAAAAAATGTAAGTAATAATGTTAAGGAATTTTGAAGATAACATTGATATTTTTGATTTTTCATCCAATATTTATTTATTTATCTGTCAGAACTATCAAAAATGAAAACTATCAGCTGATGTCAATATTAAAAAGTGTTGTGTGAAACTGGGCTGAATCTGACCAATCAGAGGTGTACAGAATTGCCAACTTAAATTCAAATCACTCCTCCTGGTTTTTAAATGAGGTATAGTAAATTCGTGTTTCCAATAGCTCTCTATTATCCAATTTGACATGAATTACTTATGATAACCTTACATTCTGTTCACAATAATGTGACATTTGACTACAGCTTTCGCCATGGCCGGTGACCAATGGTGATTCAAATTCTAGACTTGCATTTATCCCTCATTGGACCCGACACCTTCGAGCAATATAATACATATGTCACATAATTGTCAATTAGTTCGAAAAGTCTGAAGACTACCCTTTCGGAACATTGATATTTTTGGAACACGACTGTTGACTACGTTTTCGGAACACACCCTTTAGTAACTAATCTAGTAACTTTTAGTGGTGTAAGTGAGGTTTCTTGAACTGCTCCTCCTAGTTTAAAAACAAGGTATAGGTAACAGAATATGTACGTGACTTCATCTGTCAACCTAAATAGCTTTGCATACAGTGCCTTGTTAGCATAATTTCTACTATTTTTGACAGTGTTCCTGTCTTTGTCTACGAGCTCTGTGAGATTTCTGTGCCATCTTCTTGTGGTCATTTCATCTGCCTTATCTTCGTTGTCCTTGTGGCCCCCAATTCCTGGGATAATGTTATATTATTATAGAGAATTTTAAATATATTTTATAATTTTGGAATATTTTAATGCGTGCTCAGTATTTGGGATGATCCAATGGGACCTACCACCAATGTAAGTTTAGTTAAGAAACTGTATATAATGTCGAACCATTTGATTAACGAAAATTTAATTGTAGATTACAGAGAGAACGAGCCGAAAGAGAGAGGCGGGAGGACCCGTCAGCGGATGCCCATCGAAAGTGACAGTGTCCAGGGGGCTCTTCCAGTTACATAGACCCAAATAGCAGGTAATTTTAATGTTAAAGTAATTTTATACATTTAAAATTTCTTTTTTTTTTTCTCAGATTAAATAATATAAACTTCAGAGAAGACTCAAGAAAAGGCAACGATGAAAAAATGAGAAATAAAAAAAGAGTTTCTCATTTACCTATTTATGAATTACCTTTAGGAGTATATTTTTGATTTTGTATGATATAGTCGCAAACAGTATCTCGTACTATATTTACTCTGAAAATATTCTTATATCTTTACAATGTCTAATTTGGCTGTTATTTCGTCATTTTTATGCATTTATATATAAGAATGCAAGGATCGACAACAAAAGTGAGATGATTATAGACGTTGTACGAACTTTTTATTATATTCTTCTGATTGTATGGATTCGGAGCTGTGATTGTAGTAAGGAAAACACTTTTCGATTTTTTTTTGTTGTATGATATTTCCTCAATTTTTATTTCGTTTTATATTTATATACTGTCTTCATTTTAAAATAAACCACACTGAAAATATAGGAATGTCTCCAGAAGAAAGTTGAATCTGATGCGAGATTTTTTTCTTATTAATTTTTGTAACATTAAAATTGTGGATTGTTTTCAAATGTGGACAGTGTAGAGGAAGTAAAAGTTTGGAAAATTTTCGATATTATATCGTTTTTACATAGTAACATTTAAACTAGATAGTTTCTAATAATTATTGTGATCTTGAAAATCAAAAGTACTTATCTTTTCGTGTACTTAATTTTTGGCAAAGTGTCATACTTACTGTTTTTTCTAAACAATATCTATTTGTCTCTAAAAACACCATAATTTTAAATCGTTCAAAGAAAAAAGGGTGCAAAATAATGGAACACTTATTGGTGGACAGTCGCTGAGATTGAACTCGTTTTATGTTTGCAAAAAACCGTTCAGTCCATAATTATGCTCCCAGAGCTTCTGGACCGATGATTCCTACCTTGTAGTCTTGATATTTATCCCTTAACGCTAGTAGCGATGTCTTGTCCGATTTTTTACAATCCAGAATGGTTGGTTTAAAAAATTTC
>CAJUYG010000655.1:134592-150980 GCA_910591675.1 Galerucella calmariensis | reverse complement strand
GAATATTTAATGAGGCTACTGTGCTGTCAGACATTAAGAAATAGAGTATAAATAAGTAGGCCAGTCCTTCTGGCCTAACACAATTAATATTGAGGTATCCATAATATTATAAACAAAATAACTAGAAACACTCCCAAGAAAGTACAGACATCTACATCATTCCCAAACAGAAGACAAGCAATCGTAATAAATGCTCTCCCAGACGTCGTCCTTTTTGACTGCATCAAGGCAATCGGCGAAATCTTAACTCCAAAAGGAATAAGCTTCGCTTCCCGCATTTCTAATCATCGCATACCTTTGTATTTATCTATCTTCAGTATCTGTCGTTGATAATCTTATGAAAAATTATCTGTCTATCACAATCAAAGAACAAATAATACCAATCCGCAGGCTCATCACACCTGCGAAAAGATTACTACTCTCCAATGTTTGCCCGTCTATCCCAAACTCAATTATTGAAGATGCGCTTAAAAATGAACTCAGGCTACAACTCGCATCTCCCATGTCTTTGCAATACCTGACAAAGAGCTCTTTAACGTACAAACTTCTATTGTACTACTACATGAAAACAAAAACTACAGAATCTTCATAACTTCGGACAAACTTGAATGTTTTCTATGTAAGCAAACTGGTCACACCGCAGATTCCTGCCCAAATCCACAAGAAATATCCTGCAATTCTCTCCAACCTACCACTATTAGTCAAGAAACTGAAGAAACCCCTCCTAATATATCCCTTCCTGTCTCTCCCCAGAACGAAAACGATTCTTTATGCAATACACCTACAATTACAAAGCAACCTATAATATTTGCTTTCCTCCCCACTTCCTCTGGAATTAAACGTGCACGATCCACGGATACCAGTCTAGGATCTCCTCCTATCCCAAATACTGATCCCTTCTACCTTAGTTATTGACAATGCACTTCCCTCAGCAGCTACTTCGTTTATAACACAGAAACCAACTCTAGAAAAATGTAGAACATGTCGCGGAACACACGGTAGGAACTTTAGTTCCTTTTAAGCAAAAATTATGTAATACATCTGACGTTATAGATAAACGATTTGCATATTCCTCGGTGGTCGAGTAGTAAGCAAACCAGATTCTCATGCGGTAGACCCGGGTTCGATTCCCCGTGAAGAAGTTTTTTTTTATTGTTAATTCTATTCTTAAATAATTATTCTGCTTGATATTAATAACGACAACAGGTAGACGTTTGAAATATTTAGCAGAATATTCATTATTATAGATAATGGTACGGTACCCTTCATGAGGGAGTCCGACTGGAACATCTACTTATAACAGCATCGTATATTTAAAAAGGGAAACCGTAGCATTATACAAATTGGACATTCAAGAATTGTACGTTTACCACACAAAAATTAGTGGAAACATAAAATTGAATTGTTAAATTTTCAATTTAAAGTTATATTACAGTTTATAGAAATTTTTATTTTCTAGATTTTTTCTTAAGTGGGTCGTAGAAAAAATATGCTGTTCGACTCGTGTGGATTGTCCATATCGCACTTGAACAATTGAGCACTTCGCCTACTTCGTCCTCGTGCGATATGGCCATCATATCCACACTAGTTGCACAAACTACTATTATCTATCAAAATATGCCCTTTTACATTTAAAAACAACCTGCCAAATGCCAAATCAATTTATCCATCCATTTTAAAGTTATCGAATTAAAACATTCAAGTTTTCAAAATTTCAACACCCTGTATTTCGAAAAGTAAATGTGCTAGACCCCTTAATCCTCATATAATTTTGTTCAATTTTACGAGCGGAATCTACATGCAAACGTTGTAATTACCTTTAACGTTCGAGATGCTTATACCATTTTTTGCGCGATCGTATTGAAAGTCTTTCTGATTGCAATCTTACAGGCAATATTTACGTATTTATAGAAAATTTCCTAACATCTAGATCATTTAAGCTTTCTATTAATAATTCGTTCTCATCTTCACGCTCTCAGCGTGATGGTGTCTACTCTACACTACTCTATTTATCCTCACTATGAGCAAATTATGCTGCAATATTCCCTCTCCAATCAAATGCGCTTTATATGCTGATGATCTAATACATAACTGTATTTATTTTATTGTTAACTAAAACCATGTTAATTGTATGGTTCGATTGCTAATAACCCTTAGTGGTTGATGCAGTTTGATATTAAAATAAAAAAGATAAATAAATATTTTGTGCTTATGAATACTTATATGTTTGTTAATAAACATATTTTTCCAAGAAAGACATAATGAAAATACTGTTGAACTAGATAAGGACTGCTGGTCTCTTCACAAAAAGCCTAAAGTCTGCGGAGGTCTCTAAGTATCTTATTGGTGCCGAACCAGCCAATCAATCAAAGTAAAAGCTGACTAGTATTTCATTAAAAAAAAACATTTACAAGGATATTACATGAGAAAAAAAGAATTTCCTGAAAATATGGTATAGAATAAATAACTCTTATGGGTATCGCAAATTCTTAGGTATAGATTGCAATATTCAGAATGTGTGTTCTAAAAATGTAAAATATAAAAATATCCACTAGTACTATCAATTTTTAGAGAATTCATTAGAGTTTTCTAGAAATTTTCTAGTGTCACTCCATTCACACTCCAAATTATTATTTAAACAATAGTAATCATCCAATGAATCTGTTTATGGTTTCTTAATATACCCTTCGTTTGATTTACTGTTTCAAAATCTGTACCTAGTATAATGATCGCCAAAATATATTATCAACTTTTTACCTATAGGTGCCCTTCTCAGGTGAAGGCTCATCTCCTAGGGTTACCCAATACCTATATATATTATATATACGCTAGAATGGGAAAGAAAGACTATCTAATTGTTAGTTGTGTACGACAGAGATAATGTGTACAATTTTTGTAACTAATTTCGATAGATATGTTATTCAATTATGGAATTTTTATAATAATTAAATGTCAAAATTTACTGAATGCTCTAAAATTTCGTATATACCTACAAACCTATAATATGTTTTCAATATTAATAACTATGACAAACGCAAATATATGTATAAGAGATCAAAGGACTTACCTGGTTGTTCTCATTTTCATTATTATATTTTACAACTGTAAACTGCTGTACCTTTTGGATAACCAAAAATTTCGAGTAGGTATGTCCTTCGTCTTCTGAGTGATGTACTGAAATTTCACAGAGACTATTAGATATATAAATAAGTCTATAACTGTTCAATAATGTCCGAAAATTCGACACAATTAGCGCGAAAGTTTTTGAATATTTCACAAGAATAATAAAACACTCGAACACTCCATTTTGTAAAACAGTAATAGGTCGCGCCCTCTTCTTGCTAACAGCTGAGACAGTTTCAGAGCCACCTATATTACCAAGTTTTGATCAGTATGGTTGGTTGCATAAGTTCATAGAACTTCAGAAATAACTAAAGAAGCGTTCACAACCAGCAACGTACATGTTACGATTATTTTTTTGTTATTCATCATTATTTATACCTTTTTATATACAGGTTGATGAACACAGTAAATATTTCCTGATTATAAAATTTTATATATTTCATATTATGTTCAATGACGTATGACGTACGACTAAGTTCAGTAAAATCGACATTAAAAAGTGCCCTATGGCGTTTCTGTGTCAAAAATAACATGTTTGTGTTCTGTAAACAAAAAAATTGACACTGTCACGAATGTTCTTTTGAGTTTGAAGCTTCGAGGGAGAATCATTTAACTTTTTAGTTAGAATTTGCTTTATTTGAATCAAACTAAAATAGTACTTTATTACAAAGCATCCGGGTAAATACTGCTCAATCTTGTCCTTGATTCATTTATAATAAGATTGTTTTTCTTTGTTGTAGGTTTTAGGCCTTCTCCGACTTTTGCTGCGGCCGATTTTTTTTCAATAAAAGAAACGGTGGTATGGTAAGGTGTGTATACTGATCCAAGAAGTATTTTCACAACTATGGACCGTGGTAGCAAAAGAAGGGGTCGGCCTTTACCGGGTGCTCTAGATGATAGTAACATCAAACCAATTATATTCAACCTTGAAGAAGCTCTTGCTGTAGAAACTCTCTACAGACCTAACCTATTAGTTATTCAAAATGATATTAAGCCAGGGGAAGTTACCCTTGAAGCCAGAGATGCAGTTGTACATTTACTAAGATTCATGAAGGTTTGGTTTGACGTCCCTGAGAAAGCATATTTTCTTTCAGTTACCTATTTGGACCTATTCATTGAACGCACGAAGGTAAGCTCTTTCAACCTTTTTATATTTGAAAAATATGACATGCTTTTCATAATGAGTTTACTACTAGATAATTTTTTGTGATACTATCAATTATAGTGTGTAGCAAAAACTAACTGACCTTAACATTGTGTTTCAGTAGCTTTGGTTAAATCTTGGATAAAAATACTCCATTATTATTGCGAATTGGTTAATTTTGTTGAAATTTAGATACTAACAATATTTTTGTAACCTAGAACTGTTGTTATAATAACGAAAAGTATTTGTGAAGCTTGTCTAGACAATATTAAGCATCAGCTGCTTAATCAGGAACCCTTATTATTTAATTTATGCATTTCTATGCGTATATTTCGTCATAACTCATTTTTGTAACCAATTTCTGGTCCTATGCATTTTGTAATAATAAATGCAAGATTATATCAAATCCTAAAATGTCCATTCCAACTGTAACTTACTAATTTGTTGATTAATACATTTATTTCTGTTGGGTCGGCCACATAGATGTTACTTAATCCTTTTTTGTTGGTATATTCATGAATTTTAAGTCCTGGAAAGTGATTGAATGTTTTCAATATTACAGAATATTTCTCTAAATTGAGGTCAACTGCACTAACCATAGATTTAAACTGTAATAAGGTTAAGGTATAGATATTTTATGGAAGTGTCACCATCATTTACTTAACCAGAGATTTGAAATACATACATGTGGATTAAAACTTCCCTATATATGTTAAATAACATTTATTTATTCATGATAATAAAGATGTTTTTGTGCAGCTTATGTTTACAAATATGATAATGAAAATTACATCATGAAGACCTTCAGTAGAAGTAGGTCATTTGAAAATGCGTGAAGGCAATAAAATTAAAATAAATTAGCATCTTTAGAAAGCAAAATATAACCTCTAAAATTTTAACATCTATTTCTATATTGTGAAAGCATTTAGCAGCAACGGGGACATTTTAAAATAATATGATCACAAAATTTGTATTTCCTGTTTACCTGTCTTGCTTATCTATGTGTAGAGCTTATTTATATAAATTTTGACCCCGTTTATTTCTATTTTTGGGAATTTACTTTGTAGATATGTTTTTATTAAACATTAAAATTCATTGTATTGTTGGTTAAATATTTAAAAAATGTAAATTCAAATTTTTTTCAAACATCTGTATTTGACCTCTTTATTATTGGAGTATTTTTTACCTTCAGGTTCAAGAGAAATATCTAAAATGTGTCGCTTTCGCATGTTTCTTCATAGCTGCCGAGACAGAAAATCTGAGCTTATCACTTTTCGAAATAATGTCCATTTCTCAGAGCAACTTTCGTATGGATGATGTAAAGAGAATGGCAGGTATCATAAAAACCAAGCTCAAACTGCAAATTACGGGCAACAAAGTGACGACTAGTGCAGATATTCTTAAGCTGTATTTGCAGTATTTCAACTCCACCAATTCATCATTTACGTAAGCATATTATAGACTTCCAATTTTACATTATATTTGCACGTAAATAAATATTTTTATAGAGAAAAACTTAATGAAGATCATCTGTTGAAAAAACTGGAAGTTCTAATGACTGATAGTAATTGTGCGTTTTTCCGACCATCAGCTTTGGCATTTACTCTGTTGAGATTGGAGATTGATCAGCTGTTCTTGAACACCATCAACAATAGAGCTGCAACTCAATTGGAAGATATACTTACTTTTGTCACAGCCCTTAAAGAATTGCAGAAGAAATCCAAAGTAAGTTTAAAAATTGATTATTTTTTCATCTGATATTTTATGAAAAATGTTTTATTTTTATAGTTACGGGCTCCTGAACTGGTAAGTTGTTCTCACCAAGTATCCAAAGTTCTCAAAAAATACCATAATGGAAAACCCTGCTCCAACAACTCTTACGTCAAGTGGAAATGCTTTCCAGAAAGCTATAGAATAGGACCTTTCTCTTCTAGTTTGGGTAGCATTACAGAGAGACCACGGGAACTAGCTAGAGAAAAACAAACTCAAATCTTTCGTACCTAAAACTATGCCAAAAACATTCGCAACATTGTAAGCACTTTCTTTTATAATTAAATGTTTCATTGGTTTTAGTTTGTACTGTTTGTACAGTGTGTGTTAATTTTAATTAACATACATTTACAATTATTTTTAAGGGGCAATTATCTGGTCTCCTACTTTTCTTTTTTCTCAATATCACTTTTTGTTAAAAGTTTGCGTTTAATTGAACTTTGTATGAATTGTAGGAGATTTATGGAACATAATTAATAAAAATGCAAGCAAAAGCTTCGGTAGTTATTTTTTATTACTTTTGGAAGCATTTAATTTTATTTATTCGTATACTGCATTTTAATGAAACCAGTGGTTTTCTATGGGGTTATTACCTTGCATTTTTATTAGTTTTATTTGTCTCTTTTATTACTGTACCTAGAAATAAATGAATTTTAAATGTGGTGTGACTGTTGTAATTTTTATATATGTTTATTGTAGAGTTCAATATATTTTTTTATATAAATTTAAATATGTTAGTTAAGCAGCGGTGGACTATATTTTTCCTTTCGGTATATTTCACTCGCGAAAAGTTTTATAATTGTCCAAAAATGTGAAAATTTATAGAATTGCCCAAGTAAGGATCGATGCGACAAAGAAAAATCGAAAAACAAATACAGTCCAATGCTTGAAAAAAAAATTCTATTGAAAATTCGACGCGCATCACAAAAAAAAACTAAAATTTTATAAAAAAAAAATTTATATAATATGCAAAAGTTGGGAAAAAAAATATAAAACGATTTAAATGTTTAAAAAAATGTCCTTTACATATCTTTCTTTTAAATGTTTAGATAATTGTGAATGTGCTTACATGTTTATAACTAGTCCTTGCTATGATTTGTTACCATTCAATGGCATTTGATTTGAATAACTACGATTAAAAATTTAGTAACATTTGTCGCATTTTTATTCCTCCATCGAGCAAATGGCGTTGTCAGCTGATGTCATGCCAAATAGTGATGTGTGAAACTGGGCTACAGAATGGGCTCGTTTACTAAAACTTTTTTTAAATCATTTTTAACTGTCGTAAAACAAAGTACTAAGAATAAAAATATGATTCTGAAAATTTCATGTCAATAGAATATGTCGTTCTCCTAATACAACCAATTAAACAAGCATACCGTTGCGGGGCGAAGACTATGACTGTAACATGCCTCGCGTAGAATTTATTTATTTTGAATTACATACGAAATGTTTGTGTTCATAAAATAAAATGTGTGGTACTAATTTCAAAAAAAACAGACTCCAAATCTTCCATAAGTGGACTTGCTAATGATTATGAAGTTTTTTAATAAAAAACAGGAGTTTATTAAATTATCATTTTATACTATGTGACACATCGTTTTTGGGTGTTTTTCGGCCATAATGATAAAAATGTCAATATTTTCATACATACATGCTCTTTCAAATAATATACAGGGTGATTCCAGTTGTTTTATTTTATTCCTGGTCTGGTGGACAAAGTTAAGGAGATATCGCTACAGGTTAGTGATGAGCAAATGCAAGACCAAGACCCGGTTAGTCTTGGTCTTGCAGTCAAATAAGCGGTCTTGGTCTTGCACTAAGACTCTTGCAAGTCTTGCACTTTTTTTGAAGATTTTTTCTGAGCCCATTTTTACAAAAAAATGAATAAGAAAAAATAGTTTCTAAAATCATTAAAAGTAAAGAAAGGGACAGTCTTTCTCATCATAAAAATTTTGTTTTTTTATATTTCATTGTAGCGATAAATCAAGTATAATTTTTTTTTTATTCATTTTGACAATTGTTTTAGAATATAGCTTTATAATGTATCAATGATGTAAAGACGTGAAAATATAACAATTTATAATCTTATTTATAAGTTTGAAAAAATTTATGTATATTAAAGTCACTGAATTTTAAGTCTCTCTATAAAAAATTATTCTTTCTTTGCAGGCCTATTAGCTGAGATTTGAAATAAACCAAAATTATTTTTAGTATTGGTGATTAAAAAAAATAGGTGTTTTTTTTAAGTTATAGGATATGGTAGGATACATTAATAGAGCTTAGGTCAATATTTTAGATGGATATATTTAACAACTAAATACTAAGTTTTCATGACAGTTGAAAAAAACTGCATACAGCTAAAGAATAAGAAAACAACAAAATATAAAAATATTCCACCAAAAGTACCTATATGTATATGTAGGTTTTATTAATATACCCTATAAATTTTGACCAGTTGAGCGGGAACACCCTGTATATGAAAAAAATACTTTGTTAAAACAAGCAGTTGTGGTCAGTATTTGTTGGGGAGGAGGAGGGTTTAAAATGATCTGCTCATCTTTATTTTTCGGTTAAAATGTTTAAAAAACGCAAGACTCTTGCAGGCTTATTCTTGGTCTTGCATAAGTCTTGCACTGCTCGGTCTTGGTCTTGGTCTTGCAGCCTGAAGCTAGTCTTAGTCTTGGTCTTGCATTTTCTGCAAGACCAAGACCAGTCTCGCTCATCACTACTACAGGTTACTCAGTGAAAAATTTTTTTAACTGCAGACTGTCCAATTAAAGGAGCTTCTCCAAATGCTATTTATGATGAATGTGTAGTGGCAATTAAATCACCAATGTTGAAAAGAACAAGAAAAACCTTATTTTGATGAAGCAGGTAATATTAGTTCCAAATGTTTACATCAGATTCAAGCGATATTTGTTAGTGCTGATCCGGACTTTGAATCAAATCAAATAATATCATTTGAAACATATAATATACGCCAGTTTTGTTGATGATCTACTGAAAAAGATAACCTGTTTTTTGGAAAAAGGCAGTATTTAATAAAATTCAATTTGTGAAGAACTAATAACACCACAAGCTATAAGAACAATATCATCTACGTATTTTAAAAAAATTAGATTAATACAAGCGTGTGGTTTTCAATAACCCTCTCAATATGGATTCACAATGTATTTTATAAGGTAATTTATAACGATTCTGATTGAAGAAAAATGAAATCCTAAAAATACACAAACAAAGTATGTTGACTTATCAGTGAATGCTTTGAGTATTTTTATGCTTTTCTGCCATTCCGTTTTTTTGCATACTTATTAATAGAAATAAATGTTTTGTTAGATGTTTTAATCGTAGTACTTTTACATTCTGGAACCGCACAATATTTATAGCTTTTTTTACTCTGGCTCTGGTCCATTGTGTCGAATAGTTTAAATTATTTCTAAACGTTCTTATTTCACAAACACAACACTGTTTAGAGTTTGCTAAAACGTATAATGAATAATAAGCATATAAGCAAGCAAAATACTGTTACTAGCTAAGTAGTCATCTAACCGAAAACCGATCGGCGCGGTATCCTCTCTATGGAGATTTCATATGCGATGACGTCACGCCTAGACGCTGACGTCTAATTTTTTGCACAGAGCCTCAAAATAATATGCTCTTCCTAAAGGTAAAATAAATAAAAAATGTAAATGAGCCCATTGCTAACTTAAATTCAAATTACTCCTGGTTATTATATGAATTATAGGAGTTTTTAAATGTTGAATAAAAAAAAGACTGAATATATAAAAAATCTAATTTATTTCTCGTGTAACAAATAAAACAACACAACACCCTATTAAGAACAGAGTAAACTATCAAAATCAACAATAGAACAGCTAAAACATTTCAACGTCTAACTATCTGGAATGTAATAGATAAAGAACCCTACACTAATTTTATGAAAAATGGTTTTCGGTGGAATTATTTCGAAATTCATTTATCTCAACCGGGTTAAAATTTCAAAACCATTTCACTTAAAGATGGATGCAGGATTTTTAAAATGTATAAACACTAACAATATTTTTATAAAAAATATATTTTCGATAAGAATCACAGACCTGCAGGTTTTTCAAACCTGTTTTCTAGATTTGATTCGTTTTAGTCAATGTAAGATATTCCCACCAAACTTTACAGATAATACAATAATTTTTTCACGGTCACTATCCAAGTTTGACGTTTTCAGCGATCTGTCATCATTTTAATCAGCTAAGGGTTTATCAGAAAATTGGTAATCAGTTCAATATTCGAACTAGCTTCAAATCTAACAATAGGTTGAGATCTATACTAACAAAAACGAAACCAAAAAATGAAGAACAATCTTCAAAAAATTGCATATATCAGATATCTTGTGAATGCGACAAATTCTATTTAGGTGAAACATCTAGACCATTGAAAGTCCGAATAAGTATGAACATAAAAAATATATCAGAGATAGGGAGATCTTTAAGTCAGGTATTTGCAAACATGCTTGGGAAGAGGGGCATAAAATTCAATGGGATTCGACAAAAATAATATTTAAAGAGCCCAATAATAAAAGACGAAAAATCAAAGAAAGTGCTTTAATACAACTAAATGCAGATAAATGGGTAGCTAGTATTTTACCCGAATGTAGTCAAATTTGGTTACCAATATTAGAAAGAGAAATTTCCAATTATCAATTACCTGCGTTATCAGGATAGCATCATAAGTTTTAATCCAGGTTTTCTTATGATTTATCATTGGAATAGTTGTTAATCGATACACAGTTCAATACATAAAATCACCAAACTGAGTTATACATATTTTGAAAACAAAAATAATCATACACAAAAAAGTAACAAGAAACGCGTTTTATTAACATTTCCAAAATAAGCGAAAAAAAGCGCTATCCCAATAAAAACCGCTCCGTGCACGTCACTGGATTCCATTTCTAGTAGACTATCATATCGTTAGAATGTCATAAAATAGAATATTTTATTCACATTTTACCAGAGATGTGATTTACTATGAATAAAAAACATTATTGTGGTTTGATTCCCAAAAAATAAGAAAAAAAATAATAAGTAATACCACAAGGAACTTACAGAAGATATCTAATTTTTAATATGGGGTGATCGTAAAAAAAATATTGTCTGTACGTGATTGGATAGGAAAGCGCATTGCCGTGAGACGACAATGTACCAATTTTCACTCTTAATACCTACACAAATAGTTCTGTTATTTTATTGTGTTCGTTAAGCTATTAAAACAGAGAGTAGCTTTAGACAGAAACCTATTTTTTGATATTTATACGTCAATAATATATATTTAAAATAATCAACAAACTGAATAAATAAACGAAAATATCCTACTTTTGTCAGTTCACCAGGAGCTCGACATCAATCGTCAATTTAAAGACTAGATAAATTTAATAGAAATTATACAAATCGTAAAATTTATAACAATAACAAATATACTTTATCAGATACCAAATTAGCATGAACTTACCGTTATAAAAAAAATTATACCGCCAATTCTTTAAAATTAGCTCGATGCGGAGATTTTATTATGTTTCATAAACAAAACACTCCACTATGATATTTGACAATAATCATTGTTGATGTTACCAATTACTACAAAAGTAAAAGGCCATCTTTTGACAAGTGACATATATAAAAAGGTGTGGTGTGAATAAGATGATTGTATTTGAGGAAATATCTGTTGGTGTTGAAGAAACACGTGGTCTGAGTTTTATTAATCGAAATATTAACAGGTTATGGGCCCAGGGGGAATATAGAAAAAGGGAATTGAATCAACAGAAAAAGAATCACGATGCAAAACAATAAAAATAATTTTAATATTGAAGTATTGAATGGTAAAAATGACCACACGTGGAAGTTTAGGATAACCACACTATTGGAAGAAGAAATGTCATCCAGAATATTAAGGTAGAATTTAAGCCAACTGATTATGAAGATAATACATTAAGAAATGAAGCAAGAAAAAATGACAATATATGTAAATTATTAACAATACAATGTCTGGACGATGATCAAATAGAAGAAAGGTATGAGACAATTACTTCTCAGAAAAAGGCTTATAAGTATGAAACTCAAAGAGAATGAAAATCTTGAAATATCTCTAACCAATTTTGATGAGACAATAAGACGGCTAAAGGCAACAGGAGCCAAGTTAAAGATGGAGATATTGTGTGCAACCTATTGATGGCTATGCCTAGTTCTTTTGAAACTGTTGTTACAATACTAGAGAATTTACCCGAAGGAGAGTTGACTAGATGTAGCAAAAGCTAAATTGAGGTAACTATTATTCATGTGGTGAGAAACAGGACATTATAAAAATCAATGCAGAAATTATAATCGAGGTGCAAGAAATACAAGATTTGGACACAGAGTTCGAGGAAATTCTGAACGAAGTCAATTTGGTAGAGGTAGAGGCTTTGACACATATAATAGAAGAGGCCATCCACTTTCCTACAGTTATAACAGTGAAGCACGAAGTAGTAACTACGCTGAGAACGAAAATAGAGAAGAAAATTCTGATCAAAACAGTCAGGCTATTTGTTTTTAGATTACAAAACGATGAAACATCAAATTTTTTAATCAAAACAAGTTTATTATTATCATCAAATTACCAAATTAAATCTGCGACATTTATATGGAAAGTTGCAACACGGTCAAAAGATTACCAGCATCCACATTAATAGAGGAGTTCAGTCTAAGGTCAGCGTGGCCAACAAAAGTGGTTTTTTCTGACAAGAATGACAATTAAGGTCCACCCTTCAAAACATAAAATCTATATTGCTTCATTGAAATTATGAATACACCCCCGAAGCGTTTATCTTGAAATTTAAAATGACTTCTCAGCTGAATACTCAACATATCAGTGGCCAATAACTCTAGGAACTTTTGACAAGTAACCATTTCATTTCTGTTATCTGTCACTAGTTATGTCAGATGTCAGTAATATTTATTTTTTAGTTGTATCTCTATTCTTCTAATTACTTTTCCCACTGACATCTGACATAACTAGTGACAGATAACAGAAATAAAATGGTGACTTGTCAAAAGTTCCTAGAGTTATTGGCCACCGATATGTTGAGTATTCAGCTGAGAAGTCATTTTAAATTTCAAGATAAACGCTTCGGGGGTGTATTCATAATTTGCAATATTGATCTTATATTTTGAAGGGTAGACCTTAACTGTCCTTCTTGTCAGAAAAAAACACTTTTTGTTGGCCACACTGACCTTAGACCGAACTCCTCTATTCGAAAAAATCAGCATTTAATTCAATCTAATAATTACCGTGAAATATCGAGAGTGTTCCAGTTTATATACTAAAACTATCGAAAAATACCTGAATTTACCTTTTTCCGTTTAACGTTAGATTGGAAGGCGGTGTGCAGTAAATATGGCGCATATCTTTGAGCAAGCGGTTTATAAAGCCACTCGTAAAGTATGTACTATGTCTTCCTTACGAAACCAGCAGTTGGTGGAGGTCGGAGAGGTTCGTTCAAATGTATGGGTTTAGTAGGATCCATTCCAACATTTTGCGGTGATATGGACGGTCTTGACATTGTAAAACTGGTAGGTGAAGGCAGGGGTCTTTCTATCGTCATAGTTTGCTGCGGTATTTGACTATCGCTAATCAAACCCATAGTTGAATAGATTTCCTGAAAACATAAATATTATTAACGTTTATAAATAATAAATAGAGAAGAATTTACTTTTAACATAAGTAGTATGGTGTCTTCAGACTCCCAGTAACAAACGTGACTTGTTATAGCCGATAGATAGTTGTTGATGAATTCAAAAGGAGCTTCTTGAAGAACGTAATCAACTCGTCTTCCACCGTTCAAATTACCAACAGGAATACCGGTGGATTCAGTAAAAGAATTGCTTTCCATTCCCTCTTTTTCTTCGATTTGCTCCCTAAACGCATTAGAAACCTCTTCTTCTAAGCTCGGAGGAGTTTGTTTATGAAACATGGCTAATTGGTAGACGGTATTCCAAGTATTTCGCATGGAGTCCACTACTTTCTGCTTCAGGTCAGCTCCTACGCGTGCCATAGTTTCTTTTAATTCTAAATGGATTCTCTTCCGACCTTTGTGATGGGGAATTAATACTGGTGGTATACTTCCGAATTCAGGTTTAATAAGAGACTCGATCCTATAAGCTATCGGATCACAGGGATGGAAAATATTGAAAAAAGCAGGACAAGTTGGCAACGAAAATTTTTCCCCCAAGGTATCCACACCTCTGACGACGACGAAGGTGGCTATTGGGGAGCCTAGGGCAAAGAAATTCTTCGGTTCGAAATTAAGGAGAGTGTAATTGATCTGCGGTTGTCCGGTTCCTATAGCCCCCATCATGTAGCTGATTCTTCTACTCATTTTTCTCTGCATAGGAGCTGGTTTGGTTGATCCAGCAACTTCGTCGGTTTCCTCACTTTCAGTTTCGGGGAAAGGTAGCTGGTGGCACAATAAATCAAAGAGTATAAGGCTTCCTAAACTGTGACCGGCTAGAGATACTCCGCCAGAGAAATTAGGATTTCTTTGCTTAAAAATATCGTATAGTCTATTCAGTTCCGTACCAACGGTGGTAATAATTTTTTGGCAGTACACTGGACTTGTGTAAAACAATATATCCAATAAAGTGTGATTGGTGAATTCTCTCAACGTAGATAAACTTTTTAGAGTAATACTTTCAAGTTGTTCATCTATTCCTGTTTCATCGGAATGCAACCGATCGTGCCAGCTTATTGGTAATACTTCAATTCTATTGACTTTTCCTTGATCGCAGGAGGATCTGTAGTGAGATTGGACCAACTGTAGAGCTATACTTCGAAATTCATCTACTACTTCAACTATTCTTCGGAATTTTAGGTCGCATACGGATCCAATGCCGTGGACCATGAATAAAATGTGATCTACTTGTACTGGTTCTCCTTCATCTATGTCGAATTCGTCCATTCCTCGTTTCACCACTATATGCCGAAGTTGATTCTGTAAAAAATATTATCTACGTAAAATTTTAGTATAGTTTTGTCTGAAAACTTTTTTCGAAAAATGCATACTTTTTGAGTTATTAATTTTTTTGTAAAAAATTTGACCGTTGCAGACCCTTGTAAATCATTTTTTACGAGGATACCCTTGAAGATATGAAAATGGTTACTGTTTGGTTGCTTTTAGCAAGGTCAGACGTATTTGAATCTATGTTGAAAAAATTTCATTTTATACAGGGTGTGTATAAAAAGTGTTCAAAGTTTAACTTCATAAATATCAAATTTCTTTATTTTCTTAAATAGAACCACCCGGTTTTTTTCCATTTTAATGCATTCAGGGGTAAAAAATAAGGCAAATTCATGTAAACTTTCCTATACCTAAACCTTACCGTTATCCAGATATTTTTTGTAAATTTTGAGAGATGCAGGTGTGGTCTAAATTTTTTTTGACCCGTTGATACAAGCACTAAGAGATAAAAAAGATTATGTGAATTTGCTTTTAATACATGGTAAATATGGCAAAGTTGTTACAAGAACAGATGTGCTTTATTTGCAGTAAGATATCCTGCATCTCTAAAAATTTACAGAAATTATTTAATATCTGGATAGGTAACGGTAAGGTATAGGTATAGGAAAGTATACATGAATTTGCCTTATTTTTTACCCCTGAATGCATTAAAATGGAAAAAACCGGGTGGTTCTATTTAAGAAATTTGATATTTATGAAGTTAAACTTTGAACACTTTCTATACACACTCTGTATGAAATAAAAATATTTTCAACATAGATTCAAATAGATCTGACCAACCGCACAGAAACCATTTTCATATCTTTAAGGGTATCCTCGTAAAAAAATAATTTGTAAGGGTCTGCAACTGTCAAATTTTTTAGAAAAAAAGTAATAACTCAAAAAATATGCATTTTTCGAAAAAAGTTTTTAGACAAAAGTATACTAAAATTTTACATAAATTTTAAAAATGTATTAATATACAGGGTGTTCCATTAAAAAAATGAAGAAATTCGATATTTATGAAGTTAAACTTTGAACACTTTCTATACACACCCTGTATAAAATGGAAAAATGTTCAACATAGATTCAAATAGGTCTGACCTTGCTTAAAGCAACCGAACAGAAACCATTTTCATATCTTTAAGGGTATCCTTTAAAAAAAATAGTTTGTAAGGGTCTGTAACTGTCAAATTTTTTACAAAAAAATTAATAACTCAAAAAATATGCTTTTTTCGAAAAAAGTTTTCAGACAAAAGTATACTTAAATTTTACGTAGATTTTGAAAATGTATTAATATACAGGGTGTTCCATTAAAAAAAT
>CAJUYG010000655.1:101261-118757 GCA_910591675.1 Galerucella calmariensis | reverse complement strand
TTTGTCACACACTGTACACACCTAACGTTCAACGAGCGCATAGTTTTTCAGTGCTGTAAAAAAATTACACAAATTATGATGCGCGGTTTGAAAACACCCTGTTAATGTTAACGCAATGCAAACTTGTTTTATTGCAACCGATTAATCTGATGCAGTTTTCCTTGTTAGCCTTAAAACTTCCGGGGAACACATAAAATAAATTAAACTAAATAATTATTTACAATATAGAAGGTGGCCAGAATTTTCACTGGACTAGATTTTTTTTTTTCTTCCGAAATCTTGAAGATAAACTATTGATAGAACAAGATAAAACACAAACTTCTTACTTAAGCAACGTAGTTGTACTGGTTCGGATTGTCTTTATCGCGTTCCATGTAATCTCTGTCGATTAGCGACTCTATGCGCTTTTTCAAGTCTGCCGGCTGAAAAATGTTCATAAAATTTTGTAGTTGTAATTAAAAAAAGGGTACAAGTATTAAAAACAGACGTTAACTTAAACCCGGCAGTTTATACAAAGTATAGTGATGATCAGGTATACCTATACTAGTACTAGTAGTATAGCTCCAAGGTGTGGCCAACTAAAAACAGCCGTCGGCCATATCACAGGTTCGGGGAAAAAAATTCTTCTTTTAATACCTGTACTCTAACATTTAATAACAAATAACAATGAAATGTTCTTACCTTGACTGGGAATTTAAGCTGTAAATACAATTCGCTGATGAGCAAGTTGTGACTAAGTGTTTTCCTCATCTTCATAATACGCACAATCGCAGCATCAATTTGATATTGTCTATCTTGAAACACTCTTTCTTCAGTAGCTTTCTGTTCTTCGGTCTACAATAAAATATTCCCTCAAATATCACAATTAACAAAGTTTAATATACTTACAGTTTCTTTCATTTGGATTTGGTTAATTTTAATTCTGAATAACTTATTAGTAAATTCGTTATTAAATCTAAATTTATCGCAGTCATCAATATCTCTCCCTTTGGGGAGTTTATTTAAAACTCTTGCTTTTCCACACGCTAAAGATTGTAGTGTTCTTCTAAGTTCTCCGTCTTCTATGTTCGTAGCTGCTTTTATGTACTCAAAAGTTACTTCATCATATTTATTAAACAACAAAATAACCAATGTTTGGAATAAGGATACAACTAATTCTTTTGGTCCTAATTTAAATGTTGCTCTCAATACACAATGGCCTAGTGTTGGTTGCCACTGGAGTTTTCTTCCGCTGTGTTTACTTAAATAGAAATCTTTGAAAATATCTTGAAACCTCACCATCTGGTCGGGAAGGGTAACATCCAAAGCTTGATAAGTCGGCCAATAGCCCATGGTGAGGATGCTTACGGTCATATCTATACCAGCTAAGTTTCGACTGTTTACATTTAAATGTTGTTTGAAGGCCACATTTATATCTTTACTAAGTTCCATATCTTTAAACATTCCTTCCAATTTGGACGTAAATCCTCCACCACATTCTTGTTTTAGTTTGCTAAGCATACTTTTTTCTGCATCTACACTAGCAGATTTTCCTACAAGAAGTCTCTTTGCTAAATCTTTTTTATAGAAGGCTTCAAATACATCTTTGCCGTGAATAAAGCGGAAAAGCACCATTATTTTATCGAGAAGTCTTTCCAATTCTTCTTCAGTTGCTTCTTTATTTCCAGCACGGAGCTTGGAATCTACGAATTTTGCTAAAAAATCCAACATTATAAAATCAGGAAATGAATAAACTTGTATGTACTTACCAATTAGTTCTGCTGGTTTGTTGGTTCTTTGATTTACAAAATGTTCAAAGGCCTCTTTGAGGGAGTTACCAAACTTCTCATTTTTGTTAAAACAAGTAATGACTATGTTGTCCATGGTATCTTTAAAATCTAAAAGCTCCTGAACCATTGTTTTATCCTTTTCTGGATCAATTACAATAGTTTTTCCCCTCTTTTTAATGAATGTGTTAAAGGAGGTACACAATTCAATAAGACCATTCTTAACACGGCTTAATAATTGGTACAGTAAAGTCAAATCACTGATCCTATTTTCATTTAATAACTGTTCCAGACCTTTTTGCAGGATATTAGTTACATGTTCGCTAAGCAGTTGCTTTTCCACAGTGTGTATTAACTGGTACTTTGTACCAGAATCCAAATAATGCAGAACTCTTTCATTTTCTTCTTGAATTCTTTTGTCTACATGAGCTAAGTAGTCAGGAACTTCTAATTCCTGCATAAGTCTTTGCCCTTCTGCTGCATATAAACGTTCTGTGGACTGCAAAAATTTCTGTTCAAAAGCCTTATCATAAATTTGTAAATCAGTCAACATCCGCAAAAGGGATTTGAGGAGAGTTCTGTCAACTTTATCACCATGTCTTTCCTTCTCTATCAACATTAGTAGGCCTTCTACAACTCTAGTTTGCACAAGAGTATTCAAAATAATATATTTACTAAATAACTCTAGTCCCATATCCCAAATGGACAAAATATTTGGGTTCTGAAGAACATATGTTCTATCCAAATAAAGAAATATACTCCTTATCATTATCATTTGGTTACAGTGGGCTAACCAAGTTTCATTCATCTTCTTCAAGAATAGGAAACGATCCATTGATTCAGCTAGAAATTGTTCTATATTATGAGATACATGGTTTTCAGTTAAATTATATAATCTTGAATACAATGTTGGAGCCATTTTATGATTGCACATATTTTCTACTGCTTGATATAGTTCTTCTAGCGAATACTGATTGGGTTTGGACAGCTGGATAGCTAACACAGCGCTTTTAAGTTTTTCCCATGTTTGCTCACGATAGTCATCTGGAAGTTTGGGTTCGCCTGTAAAAATTTCCAACATTTCTAATATTTCCACTGACACTAAATATTTATTTATTATTTAAACAAACCAGAATACTTTATTACATGAATTAAACAATGATTACATGTAATTCTACAAATACTAGAGAAAAAACAATCAATCAATAATTAGGTACATCTTTTCCATACATAATATTATGGTGTTTCCTGTTTTGTAGACATCAACAATATATTATCTTAAGATGTTATTGAATTATGATAAAAGTTCCATTCTGGTTTAAAGCAATCTGTATTACAATTATAATACCTAAATATTTTTCATCAGAGCATAGATAAAGATGTTTTTAGAATGGAAGGCAGAACATATATTGTAAATATTGATTCTTTACATAGTACCTAGTGCTCTTAATATTTATTATATTAAACTAAAAGAGCTTTGTATTGACTCACTACACTGAAGAAAAAGGACTCAAGTGGTATAAAATAAAGTTTTTATTAATAACAAAATCTGCTGGTAATGACTTCATCTTTCTGTGCATACCTATATAAATAAACAAATGAAGTTGAAAGGACAATGTTCCTCAAATTGTTTAAGTAAATTTGGAGTGCTAGCTACATTATGGTGTTAAAACAAATCAATGATATTTACATTTCACATCACGATTATTCATTTTAACATATATTTAATAAATATATATTGTTACTAGGTAGAAAAGTCAGTTTACAAAAAGGGAAAATTTACTTACTCTTGAGGTTCTTAATTACTAATTTTTTCGCAGTAGGTTTAATGTTAATGAGGTTGATATTTCTGTTAATTCCATTCTGAGGAATATTAGAAAAATTTGGTCTTCGGGCGCTATTAACTGTATTTTCACTCATTTTTTAGTTGCCTTCAACTAACAATCTTCAAGGATATTCTAAGGAACTTGTTAATAACTTTTCTTTAAAATAAATATCCATAACATCAACCAGTTAATTAGAATCAAAAATCATAACTTTTTGGAATATTAACGACAAATACACTATTTTTAACACAGCATGCATATGTTTTTATAGTCTAAGGGAAAGAACGTCAAAATTTTTCAAGATGACCAGCGATCAGTGCTACCAACAGTGAAAACTTAAAATAACCAAATGTCCCAAAGTTTGTAATAATGGTTAGGTTTAGAACATTATAACTATCATAAGAATAAATAAAATAAGAATTTTGTATTCCAAAAACCTAGACTTGCAAATACCCGAACCAAGCATTATAATTTTTTTTATTTTCGAAGCGGATAATTATTCTCAACAGTACCGGCTTCAGGAATTTGTAAACGTCAATTTTCAATGTAAATTTAACAAAATTTTAATAATTATAATTTAACATTAAAGACCTAACGAAATAATAATAACGTAATGAAGATATTAACATAATAATCAATTAAAATATTTTATGACTTATCGAATTAATAAAAATGCAATTATTCGCGATTAGTAAACTATTTTTTTAGAAATACATCATCTGATAAGTATTTTGTGTATACATATACATTCAAGGCAATTTTTTAGCACTAGTAATTTATATCAATGTTTGCAATTACTTACTATTCACTCATTCTCAAAGTTTGAGAGTTCTTTTAAGTTTCCGTGTCTTGACACACCCCAAATTTGCTGAAAATGGTATGGAAGAAGGAACAAATAATAAACTAAATACAGAGGAAAACTGGATGTTAGATCCCCTTAGTAGAAATAGATACATATGGAAAAAGAACTAGCAAATAAATCAATTGGAAACAGAAGAATAGGATAAAATAATTTCATTCTCTAGTAACATATAGTTTGGTTTCTGTGCCACTTGTGCTAGAGTTTTCCAAGTAATCTAGAATCCAAATTTTCAATTACCAATTACTTCATTTAAATACCAAATATACATTTTAAAACTCAAGTTATTTTATAGCAATTTATTTTTCATGACAAAATACATAACTAAACTAATGAACTTTGAAATCTGCATTTATATTTAACGCAACTTGAAACATCAATCAGGTTGGGAAAACATGGAAAAAAAATAAAATCAAACTAAGTTTTAACAAATATTTTATATTGTTTAATGTGCTACAGCAGCAGTAGCTTTAGATCTTTTGGTTTTGTCTACTGTAGTCTTCTTTTTAGAAGTCTTTTTGGGTGCTTCGGGAGTTGATTCACCTTCAGTTAACCAAAGTTCTATGTGACAGGGAGATGACATATACGGGTTGATCCTACCGTGAGCTCTGTATGTACGACGTCTCAAGCATGCAGCTCTGTTTACCTGTAAATAAATACAACATGAATGGGGACATCCACACAGGATGTCTAAAGGGAAGTGGAACAAACATTCAGGGCTCTAGTTAATAATTATAATAAGTAGTAGTTAATGTGAATCAATTAAAAATATTTTCGAGATATTAGGGATTAAATAAGATGCATTGAAAAATGATCACTACTAGTTAAAACATTTTAAAACCTAACCATCTACACAAGAATTTACATTTTGTACTTTTTCAAATACTGCCAACTGGTAGGTATTCATCATTGAGCAAACACAGGTTTTTTATAAACGAAATCAAGAGAGTAGCATAGCTATATTATATGTAGTTCAACTGCAATGATTATAAACAGCCAAAAAGAAAAGTTTTAGAGTGTTAATAGCTTTGATAAATGAATTTAACTATGTTCTAAAGAGGAACATTGATTCTAAAACACAGTTATAAATGAAAAATTGTAAGTAGAGAATATTTTAGATGAAAACTTGTTTTTATGTACTGTACTGTTAAAAACTGCAATGTTTGGTGGTAACAGGTTAATATTATTTTGAAAAAGTGACTTCTAATTCTATTTTGACTAATAACGTTTACAATTTGAAACAAACTCCTAGATAAATAACATACTTTACATTTAGGTACTTGATTTCTCATACCAAGGGCATTGACTTAAAGATTACCAATAACAAAGTGGCCAACCAACAAATTCCATTGTAAATTTGGTATGTACTATCAATATATTTTTCACCATACAAATTGGTGTCCTTACAAAGTGCACAATATCATATTTACTTTAAAGGTACACCAGTCAAGTTTTTTCAGCAAATTGTAAATACTAACCTGGATGTGTTCTACAACAAGTCTGTCTACATCAAGTCCACTGTAATCTGCGTTACTTTCAGCATTTCTCAAGAGCTGCAAAAGGAATTCTGCAGATTTTTTGGGCCATCTACCTTGGGTAGTGCCAAACTGTTTAGCTTGAGCACAACGGCCAACACCACCATTGAATCTTCTGAAGGGAATGCACTCCTTTTGAACTACTACATTTTTTAAATAGGCTACTGCCCTTTTGAGAGGCATTTTCCTAATTGCATTAGCAGTCTCACATGTGTTCTGAAATAAAAATATTTTTGTTAGGTTAGGTGTATAAAACAGATATTTAGAATAACAAAAATATAAAATTTATTTACCTTAAAGTGCACTCTTAAGTTTGATCCTCTGGCTTTGCAGGATTTAGCAGCATTTTCGGGTTCACGAGCGTACCGGCCCATTTTTATAAACCTGAAAACAAGATTGTTACTATTTCACTATCTTCAAAAGATTTCACAAATTTTTATTTCAAATATTTTCAGTAAAATATAAAACACAGCTTATAAAACACGTCTCAAAATAGAGCCAGTTGCTTGTACAATATATTTTTTAGAAAGGATGTTCTAAATTTTTCGTGATTTAGAAAGATTATTTCACATTTATCGTACCTTGCAAATGTAGGTTTTGACAAGAAAGAACTTTCAAGTTGTGTAGGCAACCCACGTGACAAAAACTATTCAAAATACGCAAGCGTCTGTCAAGCATTGGCGCCCTCTTTAAGAAAGAATGTATACTTGCTGCGGGAATGCTGTTTTTGACGTTAATCATAAAAAATCAAAACCAGTGGAACTGAGTGGAACAAACTAGTCTATAAACGGGAAAACGTGTCTAAATCTTTTGTTAACAACTATTTGGTTTGGGTAATTAAATGAAAAATCAATTAGGAGTAATTTAGTACTTCCTGTCAACTTTTTTCACCTTATTTTAGAAAATTAAAAGCGACAAATAAGCAGGACGTTAATGCATTTTGAGGAATAACCACAAAAAATTGACAGTAATGATGACAATTATGACTGTTAACAAAATTATTGATATTGTTTCATTTTTGTGTTGTTTTGCGATTGTATGGTACACAAGATAAAAGCAAAGCAATTTGTATTTATTCGAAACATTAATAAACAGTTTTAAACACATGGAAATTTAACATCACCAAACTAAATTTATTAAGATGAATAAAACAACAAAGAAAAATGAAGATATTCATTGGTTTCATGGAAAACTAACGAGAGAGGAAGCTGAAAATATTTTATGCCAAGGTAACAATAAATCAAATTTTAAGTAATGTATTCATTTCATGTACTATATTTTAGATGGCAGGAAGGATGGATTGTTTATTGTTCGCGAAAGTAACTCTTCTTCTGGAGACTATGTTCTCTCAGTTTATCATAATGAACAAGTTAGTCATTTCCAAATTCGAAGACATACAGAAGATGCCTTTTTTTCTATAGGTAAGCTCTATAACTGATGAATTAAGACACAACTCTTCATTTTGTTAAATATATATTTTAAATTTAAGAAAATAACATTATTCAATAAAAATTGTAACTGTGGCAACAGTACTCCATTACCAAAATCATCATTTAAGTCTGGGTCTAACCTTTTTGTATACACCAACATAAATATTGTGGAAATTTCAATCTCTAGCCTTAAATTTGCTTTGTTTTTTCATTAGATGAATATTTGAAATTCCATGGCCTGGAAGTTCTTATTGACTACTATATTGGAACCCCAAATAAACTTTCAGAAAATCTAGTTTTAACTGAATATATCAAAAAAGATCCACCTCCACCTGATTCTCGCAGACATGGCCGTACAAATCTACTTCATAGAGCTATAGATCAAGGGAACTATACTGTTGTTTCTGAATTCTTAAAAACCGATCATCCTCATGATGCAAAAAATCAAGATGGACAGACAGCAGTTCATTTAGCAAGTATAAGTGGACAAAATGATATTTTGTTGAAACTTATTGAAAAAGGATACAATGTCAATCTCAGAGACTCTGCAGGCTACACCCCATTGCATGTAAGATAGATTTTACTATGCATGTAGTTTTTTTGAATAAATTTAATTCAATTTCAGTATGCTAGTCAAAATAACTTTCCATCAACTGTAAGACTTCTTGTTCAAACAGGAAATGCTAATGTACAAATTAGGAATACAGAAACTGGGGCAGTACCACTACACGAGGCTGCTAGTAGAGGCCACAAAGAAGTAGTAAAGGAATTACTATGTTTAAATTCCCCTTCGAGGCCAAGGAATAAAAATAATATGACACCAGAACAGTTGGCTCGCATGAATAACCATTATGACTGTGCTGATATTCTAAGTAAGTAATTTTACATTTTTATATTGCTTTTATTATTGTTTTGTTGTTTTTAGAAAATTATAAATATACCCCTAAACGGACAGATAAGGCTGACTGGTATCATGGAACATTGGATAGGCGTGAAGCAGAGGCCACAGTTAGGGCCTACAGTACAAAAAGTGGTACCTATCTAGTTAGATTTAGTGTTAAGAAAAAAGAAGATGTATTGACATTATTGAATGATGATTCATTTTATAATTATATTATCCATAATAAGGTAAATTTTTTTATTCTGTAGGTTAATTTAGCAATTGTATTCTTATTAATTCAATTTTAGGATGGATATTTGTTTATTGATGATGGACCATTATTAGAATCTTTGGAGCATATTATCGAACATTATAGTTTGATACCCGATGGTTTACCAACAGTATTACAATATCCTGTACGACCAAAACCAAAACCGCCTGTACCTGAAGTAAGCCTTTGAAAATAATCAATGTTTCAATTATTATACATTTATTTTGTAGTTCTCCACAATGCCCAAGCCAAACAAGAAGAAAAATTGTCCGAAAGTGCCACCAAAACCTGTTCTCAAACCCGACGAACCTCATAATAAACTCTTCCCTAGTCAATTTGCAAATATTTCGTTTACAAGTGATTTTATAACGAGAAACCCTCACAATAATAACTACTGTGAAAATGAAAATGAATACATTCCTGCAGATCGGTTGACAAGAGGCGCTCTCATTGGAGAAGGAGAATTCGCCTCTGTATACGAAGGCACTTACTTAAACAGAAATTTTGATCTGATCAAAGTTGCAATAAAAATCCTACACAACGAACAAATGGAAACCAATAGAGGTGCATTTTTGACTGAAGCTCAGGTTATGGTGAAGCTGAACCACGACTGCATTGTGAAACTTATAGGATTGTCCTTAGGACCACCTCTTCTAATGGTACAAGAATTAGTTCCTTTGGGTTCAATATTGCAATATATTGACGTCAATAAAGACAGAATAAATCCAAATTACGAATTCAAAATTTGGGCGGCTCAAATAGCATATGGTAAGTAGTGTGATATTTTTCTTTTGTCCTGCTTACAATTGGTCATTCAACGTGGCATTTGAATTAGGTGTCAAAGGTACTGGGCTAGAATCTTCTGTTTGGGCCTGCTCTCCACAGATGTCCCAACCATTTTAACCTTTGCTCTTTTATTACACTTATGATGTCCCTCTGGATGTCTTTTTTCAGTTCTTCATTTGTTCTTTTCCTATATTCATTTTGAGTTATTTTCTTGGGTGCTAATATGACTCTTAGTATTTTTTGTTCAAAAATTTTCAGGTCTTCTTTTTGTTTCTTTGTCATTATCATAACTTCAGCTCCATATGTTATTGTTATTGTAACTCCTAAATATTTCATTTTATCAACTTCTTCAAATTTGAAGTCACCGATGCTATTATTATTGTTCATTAGGTGGTTGTTCACAGTCATTATTTTTATTTTTGTTTCATTTATTTTAAGGCCCATTTTGATACCTTCTTCCACAATTTCTTGAAACATTTTTTTCATAATTTCTCTGTTTTTTGCTATCGACACTAAATCATCCGCATAAGCTATCAATTGTCCACCCCTTGTCCTTAGTTCTTAGTATATACACTATTATTTATATTTCCTTTATGTTTCATGCTTCAGGATAAAAGTGTATATAAGGTGAGCTTTTTAAAATAAAAAAATCAAATAAACCTTCAATTCTTGCATTATTTAATAATATTTTATTGTAAGGAATGGAGTATTTAGAAGAAAATAGATTCGTTCATAGAGATCTAGCTGCGAGAAACATCTTGCTAGCTAGCCAGGTGCAAGCTAAGATAAGTGATTTTGGTCTTTCTCGTGCACTTGGAACAGATCATGAATATTACAGGTATGTAGCTGAATAAACTTATCTAAACTTGGAAGTTTCTAAAATGAATGGTTGATATTTTAGGGCATTGGCAGGGGGAAAATGGCCCTTAAAGTGGTATGCTCCAGAATCTTATAATTATGGTCAATTCTCTCACAAAAGTGATGTTTGGAGCTTTGGCGTTACAATTTGGGAAATGTATGCATTTGGTGCTTCTCCTTATGGTGATATGAAAGGATCTGAGGTATGATGATAGTCCTGACAGTTCTATTGTCAGCTGTCACCTATCACTTGTCAAATATAGTGTGTATTAACGTTTTGTGTTTTATAATTTTAGGCAATAACGTTAATAGAAGCTGGTGAAAGATTGGAAAGGCCGAAAGAATGCCCAGATGATGTGTACAAGATAATACAGCAGTGTTGGAAGTACAAAGCAGAAGATCGACCGAGCTTTAGTGAATTGGTTGCGTTTTTTACGTCCGATTCTAATTACATGAACATTAGAGAATTATTACGAAATGAATAATTTTCAGTTTATTGTCGTTTTTGTAAGTCTGCGGACTTGGGAAATGTTGCAATTGATTTTATGAAGGGTTTAGTAGGAGTACCCAAAGTGATTTTAATAAATGTAACCAAATGTTTTCAAAAAAAAGTATTCGTATTTTATCATTTTATTAATTTAATTATAACAAAACTTAAATTGAAACTAAAAGATAGTTGAATATCTAAAAGATCTTGATTTTTGCTAAGTGAACAATTATTTGACATGTGGTATTCTTTTGAATTTAACTGATTATATAAATCACATGTATCGCGATTGCTCATTATTTTGCTATGTTTGGTTGTCACGCTTCAATGTGTCATTTGTCAATGTTAATTTTATGAAAAGTGGAAGTGACAATTGAAAGAAATGCTTTATTATCGTGGACAGTTTATTTGATCGTTGATTTTTTTATATTATAACATAGTATATTTATTTTTATGAAAAATAATTCCCATAGAATAATAATTTTATACTGTCCAATTTTATTGAACTCCAATGCAAATTGTAAAAATAGGGACGAAGGAAATGGTCGTATTGAGCGTTACAATTTGCAATGGACAATTTTTTAATATTTAACTTTGGATTGAGTTACAAAGACTATTTAATGTGAACAAAAAGTACATAATATATTTTTTTGTTGTAAATGCAAGCACGTCATATTTTACTGCTAAATACACAATTTTGGATAATTTTTGATTCATTACTGTGTGTTACTAAAGTGGAAAATTTAAGATTTCCTCCTTTGTAAGGGATTACTGATTTTATTATGCTGATCTTGATGTTTTTTCAATCCAAAGTCAAATGTTTTTTATGTATCCTGGAAGTAACATTCCACATTTCATTCCAAAATACAAAATTTTAAAACTTGAACCTCTTAAATAAAATATTGTTAATAATGTTACTATTTTTAAATTTTGACATTTATGTATATTGTGTAATTCTATGTATTTATTTATTAATGTGATCCAAAATGCATTTATACAAAGATCAATATTTATATTTGTGAGAATTTATTTGTGTCATATGTTTAGATGTGCAATATCTAATGAAATTATATATTATATAAAACCTGAAGTAGTACTATTTGTTTTATTTTCCAGTTTTTCAGAATAAATTCCCCTATTTTTCCGAAAAGTACCTGAAAACTTATTAATTGTGCTCTTGTAAATTTCTTTACCCATACATTGGTCATAGTTTTGCGGAATTTAGAAGACTGTTGTGTTTATGAATCTCATAATAACTGAAACACTTTATTTTACTTGTATAACTTCTGCTTTTATTTTACTTGTCCTGCATTTTCTATCATATATATTGAGGTTAATGTTCCCTCGCTCTTCTTCCTTTTTACCAACAAAATGACAGAACTCTAGATCACAGAACAAAATAAAAACTTTTATCTTCAGTCTGTGAAGAAGAAAACTTGGTTATCGAAGCTCGCGTAAGAGTAAATGTAAGCAGTCTTCAATGTCAATTTTATTTTATAGTTATTCAACCAACAAGTGTATTAATGAGGGCCATTAACAATCGCTCTCGCTCTGCTCGTGCGTTAATGTTCGAGATTGTTAATTGCCCTTTTAATACTCGTGTTAGTTACAAAGCTTTTCCGTCGACTGTATAAGCTGTAAGTCAAAAACTAGAAGTATTCCCTACTATTACTCATTTTTTAAAGAGTTATTGTATGTTTGGTTGCCTACACCCTAGGTAACTGTCATGCGCTGGGTTGCCTGTAGAAAAATCGTTGATTAATGTAAATCATTTATAGGGCTACTTAATGTATGATTTTGTCTAATATGGGGAACGTTAATAGCATATGTTAATCGGATTTTATTAACTGTACAGGCTCAGCGAAGGGCACCACTTTCACGTTTTGATTTACCCTCCCCTGATTCCTGCATCGACAAAGGCCATGATGCCATGAAAAAGAGAATTACCGCCATTATTAACATGGTTGAAATTGTTTTGAAAAGAAATGGTATTTCTAAAAATTAAGTTAAAATTATTAAACAATGTCACTATCTGCCTTGGAGGATCATGAAGAGTAAGTGCATTCTATGAGTAATTGAAATATTTTAAATGTTCCTGTAATTTGTAGTTCTCTAGATCTTTTATATGACCATGAATATTATGAAGAAACTAGTCAAGAGGTTTGGGAACATTGTGTTGTTCCCTCCGCAGCCAGTATATCTCATATTTTATATAAAATACTCATAGTTAATCTCTCTTTTGGAGTAGTAATCTCTACTTGTAAGTATTTAGTACAAAACCATTCACTTGAGATTAATTACAGCTGTTTTTTTAGTCAGTGTACCGAAAACAGTATTACATATATTTTCTGCAGCCAGTGGAATCTATTTATTAAGTAATCTTGATTCGACCGAAGGAAAATACTTGATTGTAATATTTTTCACCTTATCCTATATTCTTTTAAGAATTGGCAGTTACATACAAGAACAATATTATACCATTCAAAAGAAAAATGTGAACAAAATTAGGTACTTAAGTACTTCTAATGTTGTCAAGTACACTCTAATTATAATTTTAGTGTTATGGTAAGATTAAATGCATTCAATTATTATATTTTGCAGCTTTGTTTTTTTTTAGTCAGTATTTTTTATTGAAGACTGAAACTTGGATGGAGATTAGGGGGGTCGTTATGGTTTTAAGTATGAAATTAATCTCACTTGCAGAAGATGTTGAAAGAGGTGCTATAGTATATCCTTCATTTCTAAAATATTATGCCTACATATTTTGTGGAGCAAATGTAATGTTTGGTCCTTGGATATCTTTTCAAGAGTATGTAGCAATGTTTCACCAGCCTACAAAAAAAGTAAAGACCTTTTCTGGTGCGATAAAGAATTGAAATGTTTAATTGTATTTTTTTTAGAATGTATGGTGGATCTTGGGAATAGCAAGAGCTTTATTCATATCAATGTTTTTTCTTATGTTATCTAATTGTTGGTCGATGTATTTCATTCCGGAAGGCTCAAATAGGTGGTTAATAAGTTATAGAGAAGCTTTGTCATTCAGAACAAGCCATTACTTTATCAGTTTTTTGTCAGAGGCATCTATGTTAGCTGCTGGTTATAAGAATAGTAAAATTTGGCATGAACCTAAGAAATGGAAGTATGAAGTAGCAGATCCTTTGAAGATTGAGTTTCCCACTGCACTAGCAGTAGTTGTGACTACATGGAACAAGCCAATGCATGACTTCTTGAAAAAATGTAAGTTTTTTATTTAAATTCATCATATTTATTAGCAAAATTTTCATACATCGATATTTTTTATGGATAAAACAGTGGCATAACTAGAATGTTTTGTATAAATACGTCTAATGGTAGTTACACCACTGGATCAACTAGTTAAAAGAAAAATAAACTTTTAGGCTTAGAATTTTCTTATTTTTAGATGTATACAGATCATGGTTACCATTAGGCAAATTTTATGGCATATTGGCAACTTTCATCATGTCTTCATTTCTCCATGGGTTTGAGTTCAAAGTATCTGTAGTATTAATATCAATAGGAGTATTTTCTTATTTACAATTTACCTCTAGAGATTACTTAGCTAAAGCGTTTAGTTGTTGCATCAAGGTTTACCCTTGTAAGAACACTTGTAGTCATAGGTTTAAGAGAAACAGCGTTGTGTCTTGGATGTGCAGGTTAATTTTTTCATTTACGAGTATTGTGCATCTTGTTTATTTGGGGATGCTAATGGATCCCAGTACGGATGAGACTGGTATATTTGATAAGTGGAAGAATTTATATTTCGTTAGCTTTTGGGTAATGCTCATTAATGTTTTAGTTATTATGTGAAGATATTTAATTTGTGTGGTATTATATTTTTATATGTTGAATAAATGTGAATTTTAATAATCTTTAACTATTTTTTACCTTATCTAATTTCAGATAATCTAGTCTTTTAACACTTATTCTTTTTATATCGTTCCTCAGGAGTATTTTTGATAGAATTGATTGAAATATTTCCGAATTTTTCGGCTCTACCTATTTCTTCCAATATTATTTTGGTTCCGGCTCTCAAAAGGGGGTCTTTGCTAGTTTTTCTGTAATCTTGCTTCGTACTATTTCAGTTTGCCCTGAAACCCACATAAAAACTTGTATGCCGGCCGTCCGATTAATGAATATAAAAATACATTGTTTTAAAATACCTTTTTCCAGTGTTCCTCATTGACTTTTTGAGTACTCTAATGTAAAGGAAAAGTAAAAAAGTGCAAAAAGATATAAATGAAAATGTATCCCCTATATTTTCGGTATGTTATAAGAAATTCTAAGAGAATTTATTATTTTAATGATCACCATTTTTTCAAAATGGGACGCCCTGTATATTAATTTAATCATGGACTGATTTTTTTTTACTGATCACCCGGTACATGTGAAAATAATAACATATTATGTTTACTAGATTTCTTCATTAACGTTTTAATCTAATTAATTACTGATATATTTTTTTCTAAAAATGAATTTTGGGACGCTCATGGATCATATAGATAAATGTATTACGTTTTATGATCCCAACAAGAACATTTCAATGAATGCTTTTAACAAACAATAAATTGTCAGTACAATTTATTAATTAAAATGAAGTTGATGTGGTTTGTGATTTCGATATTATTTATAAATAAAGTGTTTGGTGATTCCGTTTTAAAACAATTACATATCGTAAGTATGTCAACTTCGCTGCTATAAGATATTTTACAGTTTCTTTTATTTTAGGCGTTCAGACATGGTGAAAGGACGCCTTCCTCGACATTTCCTAGCGATCCTTACATCAACTACACTTGGCCCACTGGATGGGGGCAACTAACAAATGTAAGATAACCAATGCCGTAGTTAAAAATATTTTACGGGGGTCTAGCGCTCTAGAATTAGGAATATATATTTTGTTTGATCAAAAAACTAATTAGATAATTATAGGTGCATTGAATTCAAAGATTTTTTATCAATTTTTAGAAAGGTAAACTGCAATTATATATGTTGGGTAGAAATATAAGACGTGAATATGGTCAGTTTATTCCCGAATCGTACTGGTACAAAGATGTCAACATCACAAGTAGTTATCATGACAGATGTCAAATGAGTGGACAGTTATTTACTGCTGGGTTGTATCCACCTGTAGACAATCTGATATGGAACCCAGACTTATTGTGGCAACCAATACCTATTGGCTATTTACCCAGGACGAGGGACACAGTAAGTAATTTTTAAAAAAATTTAAGTTTTTGGAACTTTAGTTCTTTACGTCAGGTTATGTTTGAGCGACCGGGCGTCGCGACGCAAAAGATCTGACCGTTACGTTACGTTATGTTACGTTGCTTCGTTATGTGCCTTGCTTGCGTGCGTGTGCTCTCTCTTGAGTCTCTCTCTCGTTTACGAAGCAGCGATTCATATTCTCCTGCCGGGATTCGAACCCGGGACGCCCGCGTGGAAGACGAGCATTCTACCACTGAACCACCGATGCTATATTAAAATTATATGCAAAGCTGGTATTCGCAGTGCTGGTGATCTACTTGAATTTGTTCGGATAAATTTTTACTATCATTTCCATAATTTCTTTTGGGCTATTGATCTTTTTTATTTATTTACAGCATCGGTTGTCAGGACGGTAGGTTGTGTTTACTGGTTTCTAAGTTTAACACGTCGGTAAGAGCATCGAAAAGTAATAAATGAAATAAATAAATAAAAACAATTTCACCAAAATGCAAAATATATTTTAAACTGATCGAGAAGTATAAATGTCACTTTTGACATTTCGTTCATTTCGAAGAAATTTAAATTATTTTATTCGGAATTTATTTCAATACGATCGCGCAAAAAATGGTATAAGCATCTCGAACGTTAAGGGTAATTACAACGTTTGCACGAGGACGAAGTTTGAGCACGACGCCGTAGGCGGAGTGCTCAATCGTTCAACTCGGGTCTACCGCGTGAGAGTCTGGTTTGCTTACTACTCGACTACCGAGGAATATGCAAATTGTTTATCTACAACGTCATATGTATTACATAATTATTGCTTAAAGGAACTAAAGTTCCTACCGTGTGTCCCGCGACACGTTCTACCTTTTTTTTAATTTGTATCATATTTCAGAATATAGTTATGAAGGCTCCGTGTGCTAAATACGACAAAATATTTAAAGAAATCAGACAAACTCCAGAAATCGCGGAAATAGAAAATAGATACCGAGATTTGAAAGATTATTTAACCAAGTATACTGGAATGAACATCACTAATATAGAAAACGTAGAATCCGTGTTTCAAACGTTAGAAATTGAACAGTTGCATAATTTCACGCTTCCAAACTGGGTGAACGATTCTATGATGGCGACTATGAAGGAATTGGCAGCGAGAAACTTAGCTTTATATTCTGAAACCCCCTATATGAAAAAAGTTAAAGGAGGTAAGCTGGAACTAACAAAATTGTTCAGGTACTTTATAGGTTTGTTCGAACAAGCTTGAGAATCAGTTCGGAATTTTACTGAGTTTACGCAAACTTAGTACAATTCCGAAATGATTCTCAAACTTGTTCGAGATCGAGTTATTTAACCCCCCACTATTAAAATGATTGATGTCGTATGAGAGGAGGACCCCCTGCAAGTTGAGGTGCGCATGCGTCAATGCAGCCTTTAACCTTCTATTCGATGTGACTGAATGTGAGCTGATTGGCACATTTCGTAAGGTAGTAAGCTAACAACTCAGATTTTTTTGTTTTTTAGGGTTTTTTATTTCTTATTTTCTGATATTTTTATACATAGTTACACTTTGATCAA